>SKCR01042188.1:0-71592 GCA_019454045.1 Zanthoxylum bungeanum
TGCGCCTTGCGCTACTTGCCTTATTGCAAACTTTGGCTTTATCTCCTTGAGAATAGCCATTAACTCTCGAAGAGTTATTAATTGCAATTTAATACTTCTAAGATCTAAGAATAGATTTATGAAGATCCTTCAATTTCTTCATCATACTTTAAGGATCTAATCCTTAGTTCTGATTAGGAAATTAAGGAGTCTTTATGGCAAGCATAATGGATTAAACATTAAAGTTATCATCACATGAATCTTCCAAAGATCATGCTCTACTATTTGCTTAACTCCGGGCTTAGGCCTAAGATGTTATTTTATCAAATAAAACAACTTCTTAGTTTCAGGACTATCCTGAAATTATTCCCAATTTGAAAATTAAAGTCGTCTAAAAATATTTTCCTTAGGATAATGTTTTAAACACTAATCTTTCAATTTAATCTTGATTCTAATAGTCCAACTATTTAATCAACGATTTCAGGTACAATCTAATGTAATGATTACTATAGTCTAACTATATAACTTATTACAATTTTATTGGTTAAAATCAAATATATATTGATTACTATAATCAAATTATATAATCATTATAAATGATCGGTAAAATTCAAATATATTGATTACTATAATCCAATTATATAATCAACTATAAATGAAGGGTAAAATTCAAATATATATTGATTACTATAATCCAATTATATAATCAACTATAAATGAATGGGTTTGAATACAGTCCAACTGTTTAATTAAAACAACAATAAATATTAGTCCAACTAATATATAATTTATTTGACGAATGATATTTGATTGAGCGCGTATGGCAAGTAACTAAACGAATATTGCAAATCTAATACTTGCCTCCCACTATTTTTCTGCGAGCCTCTAACCAAGTAATGACATTTGATTTCACCTGTTTCAGCTTGCGCTTTATAATTTGCTTCCGCACAAAACAAGAAACGCTCCCTCCAACGCATAAATGGTTGGGAGTTCACGTTCTCATCATCTTTGGTAAAGTCAGGCCACCGCGTAGACATTCATAAACTACCCTACCGTAATTCTTAGGGGAATTACGGTAGATCTCTAAGATTAATTGGATCTCATCCAATTCCTAGCGGGCTAGAATCCCGTTAAATAACACACAATCTTGACTTTGGCCAACAAATTATATGATACTTAACTAGGTAGATCTCTAAGATCAATTGGATCTCATCCAATTCCTAGATCCAGTAGGTGGACGTCCAAGTCCGAAACATATATCTTATATATGCCAATATATCAAATATATTACCTAACCTTTTTCCTTTGAATCAACTAAGCCTTGGCTTTGGCACAACAAACTTAATGATCCCAGTTAAGCGGAACCCATTGACATGGAAAGCTTCGTAATCAATGTCGATGGACAAGAAGTGATATTGACTTTGGCCAACAAATCACGACTTGGACAAGACAC
The DNA here is from genome assembly GCA_019454045.1 of Zanthoxylum bungeanum. NCBI lineage: Eukaryota > Viridiplantae > Streptophyta > Magnoliopsida > Sapindales > Rutaceae > Zanthoxylum > Zanthoxylum bungeanum. Next base: position 1,433 of record SKCR01042188.1, read on the forward strand.
CGATATGGAACAAAACTCTCATGATTCAAACACATCCGCAATTGACAAAGGTCTTGACTTTGGCCAACAAACCAATGCCAACTTTGGATCTTGAGTAAGAATCACTCAACGGAAGGAAAAACGCTTAATATGTTTTGAGGGTTTTTCGCGTGCAAATTGGCAACCAATTTATTATCTTTGTTAAGGTCTCATCATCATACACCCTTAAACATGCATTCTAAATACATAATAAATCGCGTATAAATAAATAAATTAATAATGATATACGGATGGATATGTCACAAATTGTTCCTTGAACAAATCACTCCCTTTCCTTTCCCCGGCTAGAACTATTCTAACTTCTACCCAATTACAAAATACAATAAAGAAACCTCATTTACATTGAGGGGAATATGTGAGAAGAGAAATACAATGAGAAATGAGATAAAAGGCTGGACACGCAGGTCCAATTTAAATAAATTCTAAATTTATTACAATTTCCAAAATTGCCATCGCCCTTCTAATATCCATCCGATATACATTATTCATACAACACATTCATGTATTTATACAAATCATGTTATTCAATCAATCTAATCCAATTAATTAATCTTTGAATTAATGACCATCCAATGTTCAAACAACGATTTGATTTGCATGAGTCAAACTCGTTTAAGAATAAATACTCAAAGTAAGTATTCTTGAATTATATTGAAGTACAACTTTAAATCCAATTTATTTGTATTCAATACTAATTCCAATTTAATTCCAAATTAAATATATACACTTACTTATAAGCCTTAAAGACTTGGATTCCAAATCCAATCTTAATGGGTCTCAAAGGCCCAATAACATCTAATGTCATTTTAATTAAAGTCCAATGGGCTTTTAATTAATTCTTAAGGCATGGGCTTTGGCCATAATGGATCAAACCCAAAATGCCAAGGCCCAATAGGAATCACCCTATTGCCTACAAATTAATTTAGGCCCATTAGGCCCAATTAAATTCTTTAAAGGGTCAAGTGATATATTTGAACTTTATGGAATTGATTTTGGGCCCAATTGGATCCAATTCAAAAGTCCAAAACCAAACTTAGTCAAACCAAGCCCATTAAGCCCAAATACACACTTTTAGCCCAATTCTTAATTAAAGGCTTATTAACATAATTATAATATTCCAAATATCACAATTACTTTAATTAAAGTGTATTAGCCATGATTAATTAATTAAACTCAATATTTCCAAAATACCAATTAACTTAATTAATCATGCTTAATCCATCAATTCATGCTCAACACAAATTGAAGCCAAAAATCATCATTTCATGCTCAACATAAATTGAATCCAAAATTCATCATTTCATGCTCAACATGCTCTTTGATTATAACATAAACATTATTGACTTTGATTCTAATCCAATCAAACCAACAATCAACATTTAAACATGCATTTAAACACATTATTTCATGTTACAAAAATTAAAAAAAACATGCAGTGGACTGCACTGTATATTCGGCCAAGTGAGGGGGGATACTAAATTTTTGATCCAATCATTTATTTCAAATCTAATCATGCATAACTCTAAGTTATCATATTCTAAGCATGCTCAAAGCATCAATTTGAAAAAATCATGCTCAAAACACAAAAGCCCCAAATTTTAGTCTCATGAACCCTAAAATTTTCATGCTTAAAATTGGCTCTGATACCATTGTTAGTGTTCCTAGAACATGCCAAGGATCTAATAAGCAAGAAAAGGTGTTCATAAATTCATTATAAGTTGCGGAATTACTTACATTGAATGGATTTGAGCTTTTAAAATTTTGAGAAGAAGAAGATCTCCAAGATCTTTCCTTTGTTGATTCCAAGCTTTGAGTTGGTTTCCAAGATCCTTCCTTTGATGATTCCAAGCTTTGAGTTGGTTTCCCTATCACCTTAGTTGATTCCATGAAGTGCTAGCTTTGTTGATTTTGCAACAAAATCAAAGAGAGGGAGGAGGAAGCTCACGCCCCTAGCAAGGATAAATTAGGGTTTTTTTTTTTGTTTCAAGTGTTGTATTACACAAGTGAAGAGAGATATAAGGCTTTTGGTAAAATCCCTTTTACCCTTTTCACCTAAACTAGGTGGTTGGGTAAATGGTTTTACCAAAACCATTACAAGGTGGTTGGATGGTTGGTGGCTTGGCATAAATGCCAACTACCCTCCCAACTACCACATGTGAAGTGGGCCCCACATTTGAATTCAAAATTCAAATGGATTCTACGAATGTTTACCGCGGCTCGGATTCGTTTAATCCGATTAAACGAATTTCCGTCGCTAAATAATTAAATCTAATTTAATTAAATGACGACGCCTCGTAAATATATTACGAATGCCGTTTACGAATTAATTCTAAATTAATTCGTTCGCTCGTATTAAAGTCCAACTTTAATTTCGTAATGAAATCTAATTCATATTAATATATCCGATATATTAATTTTAGCCCATACGAATAAATTAAATAGAAAAATCAAATTTAACTATTAAATTTATTCTACCGATTAATTCCAAATTAATCGCATTCTCTCTCTTCCGAACACATTTAATCCCAGATTACCTCAATTAATCCCAGATTAATTTTCTCCATCTTAATTAATCCCAGATTAATTCTCTATCTTAATTAATCCCAGATTAATTCTAATTCGAATCAACTGTCATCGGTGAATCTTTGGGAAGCGACCCAAGAGATCCCTGGATATGTTGGCAGTAAATAGGGTCATCGGATTATCCGAATACGTGCGTACCTCATACCACATTCTTACCGATTTACAAGACATGGTTGGCTTCTAGCAAAGCACCGTGCCTACCCAATTCTTCAGAAATAGTCTTACTGGAATATATAATCTATGTCAGGCGTAGTATATGTAGTATTACGTATTGCGATCCAGTATCTAATGTCACGTGCTAGGCCTGGGGCTGGAATGTGTCTGCCCCGTACGAAGCACATGTCGGATGTCTGGTAACTAGTCTCTATAATCGGATGAACATGACCTAGTCATATCATCCCGATGATTGCAGTACTTAAGAGCACTAGTTCCGTATCCTACGTGACATCATCTCCACTATGACTAGAGTAATACTTCCGTCTTAACATCACACCCAATACACTACGATTCTCAATATACCTAGCAGAGGCGTACACAGAACCGGTTAAAGCCCTGGACGACCAAAACTAAAGCATACCGATTGTCGCAAGTATTAGCAGTGCAAGTCTCAGGTTAAGACCAAATACACCTACCCTGATTTCAGACTTCCATAGACACATAGTCATACTACCAATGGAATTCTGAGGGGTCTATCCAGAGCGAAGCTGTTTCCGCACCATCGGTAAACACAACCTCCTATCACACTTGCATAAGTATCCAATACTTAAATATATGAGAACTATGTCGTTGTGCTCCCACAATGCGCACAAGTACAAAACTAGTCTATTCCGCATTATCGATGTCCAGTCTCGATAATACTAAGACTAAGGGAAGGTGGAGCGAGGCTCACTTAATACCCAAGCCTCTTAGGCTCTTATCGCTTGGTGTCAGGAATAAACAACGAGTCCTCCAAATTAGTCCATCACAATAGGCTACGAGTAGATGGCTATATAGGTGCCTTCACAGCTTTTCCTTCTAGGAAGGTAGTGAATGAAGGAAGACACCAAACCATTACCTAGCCTCAAAATGCCTTTGATTAACCCTCATTTTACCCACTATAGACACGGTCAATTAAAACATAAATCCAAATATTACAAGACAATATTTCGGGGCCAATTCTCTATCCCCAGTGGAGTCGCCAGACTGTGGGAACACAGGAACTGGGCGACGTATGCTGTCCCGGGCTCGCGGCCCGGTCGGGAGTACGGAGTAGCCACGGGGGGGGGGGGGGGGGGGGCTAAACCGGAGAATAATGGAATCGCCACCCGGTGTGAACCGGGAAAATAAGATTTAAGGCCGCACTTACCCCTCGCAAGGGAAGACCTCAAACCGTTGGGTTCGGAATGGTCTCTTACTTATGTCACTTGTAATGAAAGGATTTACGTAATAATTTAATCAGGCCTAAGTAACATTTATTTCCAAGAGTATCATGCTTCTAAATCCACATGCATGAAATTAATCATCACACCATACAACATCACATGGCAATCTCATGAACATATTCCAATCATATGATATGGAAAACTAAGAACAACCTAATCATGCTTGGGTACTATCTCATGAATACATCGAATGGATAAATGCAGGAATACAAATAATATGATTGACTACATAATGCAAGAGAGATCACCCAAGAGGCAATTATGCATGAAATATGATGAGACAGACTCAGTTCAGTGTGTGCGCGTTCGTGTAGCGTTCGTAAACACGTTCGAACAGCAAACAGAAGGTTCGCGTTCGTGTAGCGTTTGATAACGCGTTCGAACGGGACCAGACCTGATTATACAAAAATGCATGCGCGTTCGAGTAGCGTTTGATAACGCGTTCGAACGGTAAACAGAAGGTTCACGTTCGAGTTGCGTTCGATGATGCGTTCGAACGGGAACTGAAAGATTGCATACATTCATATGGTTTTAGATACCGCATTCAAACAGGATCACAACAACGACATATCTAATCACATGGATATCTAAATCATGCATAAAGATTAACATACTAAGGACTAAATCATGCTTAAGAAAAAATAACGCACTAGGCCTAATCAGGCTAAATAAATAAATAACGTACTAACTACATCATGCTCAAATACAAGTTTGGACGAAACGGAATATATGTATCTCTCAAGTGGTACGTGGAGTTGTATCCCGAGTGCAGACCATACTACCATCCATTCGGATTCGGCTATGGAATTTACGTCCGGGTTTCCATCCAATATACCACAAAAGAGAACATGCATCCGTTTATCCGTTATCCGAATTCACATCATGCCTCAACAAAACGACTCTCATGCAATAAAAAATATATTAGAATAAGTAAAAGACAAATGAAAGATAATAAATACAAGGTGCCCTCAGGTCTAACCTTTTATGTCGTCTCCCGGTAGTACGGTGTACGGTCGTCGGAAGGGTGGATGCTCCACAACTCTTCCGGTTCACTGGTTCACTGCTCTCATTCGTTGTCTTACTGTTTTGGGTCGTCGTTCTCCGTCTTTTGCTGCTGCTTTGACTCCGATTCGCTGCCGCTTTGCTGGTGTATCTTAGTTACTATTTTTGGGGTGTTTTGGCTACTGTTTTGGGTGTGATTTTCGGTGGTGTTATGGTGTGGTTCGGGGGCTGTTTTATGTGTGTGTTTAGGGCTGCTGTATGCGTGTTTTAGGGCTGTTGTATGGGCTGTTTTTCGGTGATACAAGGTTGCTAAATGGAGGTCTGGTTTTCGTTTTTAGGGAAAGGGGATGAAGATAATTTTTGTGTTATTTCTTTTGTGTCTTGTGATTTGTGTGAGTTGTGTGTATATTATGTGTATGAGCTAGTGGAGGCTTTTCTTGTATGAATGAGCTAGGAGAATGCATGTCTTGGTTATGGGTTGTTTATATAGAGAATGGCTAGGGCTTCACCTTGTCTCACAAGGAAGGGATTTGATTTATTGTTGAGCGAGGAAAGTCAAAGATTGAGGGGGGACAAATTTGGTTTAGATTAGGAAGTCAATATCTTTAATTTGTTATAATTGATTTTAATTAGGCATGGCATCTTTTTAATTTAGTATGTGATTTTGTTTAGTTAGGACGGAATCTTGTGTAATTGGTGGGTGAATATCTTAATTAAGGAATTAAAATATGTGATTGATTTTAATGTTTACTTTAATTTGGTATGTGATTTTTAGATTTGTTTTGATTTTACCATGTGTTAAATATGTGTTTTAAGTGGGCTTGGGCGTGTGGGCTAAGGCTTGGGCGAATTGGGCTTGATGTGAGGCTAGCAGCAAAACCAGAATTACCGACACCGTTCGAACGCTTCCTCGAACGCGGCACGAACACCCGCAATCAGTTTGGCGTTCGAACGTATACACGAACGAAAACGGTGAACCTTGTTTATTCTGAATTTCCCCTTCCGATGTCCGTTTTCCGTGACCTCCGTGGCTTAAAGGTAGTGTCTCCAAATGAGACTCATCATAGGGACTTATATGCAAAAATGCAGTGCCTACAGTCGCCCCCACTTTGATGGGACTTGTGTAATGTGTACAGTGACAATCCTATCAAAGTTATGCAATACATTTCTACTTACCTGGCTCGCCAACTGCCACTTGACTTTCCACGTGTTGAGTTGAGTTGATTTGGGTGGTGAGGTGCTGCGACCCCTGGTTCATTCCCGAACCGTGCTGTGATGTGGTCCATTCCCGAACCGTTACCGCGAGATGTCCATTACCAAACTGTTACTGTGAGGTGGTCCATTACCCGAACCGTTACCGTGAGATGTCCATTCCCGAACTGTTACTGTGAGGTGGTCCATTTCCGAATCGTTACTGTGAGGTGGTCCATTCCCGAACCGTTACTGTGAGGTGTCCATTCCCGAACTGTTACTGTAAGGTGGTCCATTCCCGAACCGTTACTGTGAGATGTCCATTCCCGAACTGTTACTGTGAGGTGGTCCATTCCCGAACCGTTACTGTGAGGTGTCCATTCCCGAACTGTTACTGTAAGGTGGTCCATTCCCGAACCGTTACTGTGAGGTGGTTCATTCTCGAACCGTGCTTCCATTCTTGGAGTGCCATTCCCGGCTTGTTCATTCCTGAACTGTATTTCCATTCCTGGAGTGCCATTCCCGGCTTGTTCATTCTTGAACTCTGCTCCATTCTTGGATTGCCATTCTCGGCTTGTTCATTCTCGAACTCTGCTCTATTCTTGGATTGCCATTCTCGGCTTGTTCATTCTTGAACTCTGCTCCATTCTTGGATTGCCATTCTCGGCTTGTCCATTCTTGAACTCTGTTCCATTCTTGGATTGCCATTCTCGGCTTGTTCATTCTTGAACTCTGCTCCATTCTTGGATTGCCATTCTCGGCTTGTTCATTCTTGAACTCTGCTCCATTCTTGGATTGCCATTCTCGGCTTGTTCATTCTTGAACTCTGCTCCATTCTTGGATTGCCATTCTCGGCTTGTTCATTCTTGAACTCTGCTTCATTCTTGGATTGCCATTCTCGGCTTGTTCATTCTTGAACTCTGCTCCATTCTTGGATTGCCATTCCTGGCTTGTTCATTCTCGAATTGTGTTTCCATTCTTGGAGTGCCATTCTTGGTTTGTTCATTCTCGAACTGTGTTTCCATTCTTGGAGTGCCATTCTTGGCTTGACTGATTCTGATAATGATATGGGCCTCGCCCCCAGAGTGTCATATCCGGCAAAACTGATGTTGATAATGATGTGGGCCTCACCCCAAACTGGTACTGATGTGGGCTTCGCCCCCAAACTGGTACTGATGTGGGCTTCGCCCCCCAAACTGGTACTGATGTGGGCGTCGCCCCTAGATTGATGCTGATGTAGGCATTGCCCTCAAACTGATGTGGGCCTCGCCCTAACACTGTTACTGATGTGGGCCTCGCCCCAAACTGGTACTGATATGGGCCTCGCCCCCAGACTGATACTGCTGATATGGGCCTCGCCCCCAGACTGATACTGATGTGGGCCTCGGCCCTAACTGATACTGATATGGGCCTCAGCCCCAGACTGATACTGATGTGGGCCTCAGCCCCAGACTGATACTGATGTGGGCCTCGCCCCCAACTGATACTGATATGGGCCTCGCCCCCAGACTGATACTTGTTAGACATTATGTCCCATAGCGTCACTGTTTGTAAATGATATTGTATTATTGTACAAAATTAACTATGTGATAATGAAATTGCCTTTTGCCGTTTTGTAATTTTATTTACTTTGATAAATAAATGGCAAAAGTCCATATGATTAGTACTGGATTGAGATGATATGAGACAGTATCAATCCATAAAGGTTTAATCATTAAATATCCCTAGCCGTAGTATTATCGAGACTGGACATCGATAATGCGGAATAGGCTAGTATTGCGCTTGTGCACGTTGTGAGGGCACAACGGCATAGTTCTCATATATTTAAGTATTGGATACTTATGCAAGTGCGATAAGAGGTTGTGTTTTACCGATGGTACGGAAAACAGCTTCGCTCTGGATAGACCCCGCGGAATCCCATTGGTAGTATGTCTATGTGTCTATGGGAGGCCGCATCAGGGTAGGTGTATATGGTCTTAACCTGAGACTTACATCGCTAGTACTTGCGACAATCGGTAAACTTTGGTTTTGGTGGTTGGGGACCTTAACCGGTTCTGTGTACACCTCTTCTGGGTTTATCGAGAAGCGTAGTGTACTGGATGTGATGTCAAGATGGAAGTATCGCTTCAGACATATGGAGGTGATGATCATGCAGGGCACAGAACTAGTACTCTATAAAAGGTTGCAACCGTCGGGACAATATGACCAGGTCAGGATTGTCCGATTTAAAGAGACTAGTTGCTTGATGTCCGATATATGTTTCGTACGGGGCAGACACATCTCCAGCCCTAGGCCTAGCATGTGATCATCCGATACTGGATCGATGTACGCAATACTACGGTATACTACGCTTGATATAGATCTTATATTCCTATAAGAATATTTCTGGAGAATTGGGTAGGCATGGCGCTTTGCTAGAAGCCAACCTTGTCTTGTGAATCGGTAAAGACGTAGTACGAGGTACGTACGTGTTCGGATTATCCGACGACCGTATTTACTGCCAAAATATCCGGAGGTCTCTTGGGTCGCTTCCCGAAGATTCACCTATGATATTTGATTCGAATTTAATTAATCTTGGATTAATTACGGAGAAACTTTATCTTGGATAAAGTGCCTTATTTAGAGAGAGAGAACGATTAATTTGGAATTAATCAGTAAGATTATTATATTCGATATAATAATTGAAATTCGATTTCGACGCGAAATTAAAATTAGATTTTAATTCGGGCATACGAGTTAATTTAGAAATAATTCGTTAGCGACGTAAATAATAATTTCGCTAGGCGCGATTGTTTATTTAAATTCGATTTAATTAACGTCGCGACGCAAGTTCGGTATTTCGGAAATATCGAACCCGAACGCGTGAGTGGACGTGGGCCCACTTTCATTTGGGAACGTGTGGGGCCCACATGACACTTGTCATTATATGCATTATTTTAATGATAAGGCATTGCATGTTAATAGTGTACAAAACACTCTAAGGCATTGCATGGTGATAGTGTGCATTACACTCAAAGGCTTTGCATGGAGTTTGAGTGTTTGACACTCTAAGCCATTGCATGGTTTATGTCATAGATTTATTATTAATTTAATAAATTATAACATAAATATAAATTGTTTTTTGGTAAAACAAATAATAATTAAGACTTTACACAAAATCTCTCTTCTCTCTCTCAAATCTCGCCGAGAACTCCATTGACAAGGGCAAGGAAGATTTGATCTTCTATTTCTCCATTTTTGCTAGCACAAGCAAGGGATCAAAAGAGGTGATAGGGAAACCATCAAAGAGCTTGGAATACAAAAGCTTGGAGCTTCAAGTCTTCTTCCTCCTCTTGGCCGAATCTTCCACAACTTGGAGCTTCTACCATTTGATCATCTTCATCTTCATCACAATGTATTGTAAGTATGATTCCGCCATACTTCATGTTTATATATATTCTTTATAGTATTTCACATGCTTAATCTTTGTTTGGGACATATTATAGAACCAACAATACTGATATGGGCCTCGCCCCTGTGATTCATTCCTGAAGACTGCTGACATTGTACTGTTGCTGTTTCTGATTGACTTGTCTTTGCCACTTTTCTTTTTCTTCTTCAAAACCTGTGAATACAAAACAGAACAAACACGAAAGGATGCAAAATGTGTTATGTGTATGCATGTATGAATGTTCTTATCCCGTCGGGTTAGGTCTTCCGTCAATTCTCTTGGTGACTGCTTAGTCTTCTTTTCCTCAGGCAAACCACTGCTTCAATCTGTCTATGTTGATCGGCTTGGTGAACTAATTCCCTTCCAAGTCTGATAGTTTCACTGCTCCATTTCCCAATTTCTGAATGGATTTCCTTTCCTTTTAGCTTGCTTATTCCGAGGATTCCCCGTGTTCTAAACATCACTGAATTTCATAGTACCAAGGTTGAATGTTTTTCTCAAATATACTCATATTGCAGAAGAGATTCAGCGAAATGAACGTCTTTATTATCGTTGAGGAAAAGAGTTCGAACAAGTAACAAAATCAATGTCTTTTTTTTAAAAAAAAAACTGGATCAAATAGACTAGGAGGAACAGCTCCATCATCCGCAGCACTGCATTCTTCCTCGGCCTATGGTTCTTCACTGTCATCCATGTAAGAAGCTTGGTGGTTGAGGGTTTCTCTGTATGTTGGGTTGTTCTTTTCATGGGTTGGGTATTTTATGGGAATCTATGAGATCTTGAATTTCATGCCTGAGGCGGGTGCAGTTGTCGGTGTCATGGCCATGTAGCTAGTGGAAGTGACAATAAAGGTTCATATTTATGTGTGGCGGTGGGGGGTGTAGAAGTTGCCTGCCTTCTAATGGTTTCAAGAGTCCTTGTCCCTGCAACTTTTCAAACACCTTCGACAAAGGTCTACCAAGGTTGGAGAATTGCCTGTTTCTGATGGCAGCGACTTCGGCAGTAGCGGGCTTTGTCTCAGAAGGCCCCCCAAAAGTTCTTTTATTCTGGCCATAAAACTTTCTGTTTTCAGCCTCCTCTTCCTCAATATCCATGACAGTTTCCCTCAACTGTCGAAAATCAGAAATCATCGAAGTCATCCTCCTCAGCTTACCATAAATAGAGGGCTTTGTGCCCTTGATAATCATCTTAATTTGGTCTTTCTCTGAAGGCCGAGTCTGCATTTTTAGAAGCTGGCTTCTCCAGCGATCCACATACTCTTTGAAACTTTCCTCTGGCTTCTGTTTAGTGTTCTCCAAATCACGGAGTGACAAGTCAATCTCTAAGTCTGTAACATACTGCTTCAGAAAAGCATCAGCTAGTTCCCTCCAATCTTCCTTAACCTTCTTCTCAAGGCTATGATACCAAACCACAGGTGCCCCCTCGAGTGACATCCCAAACATCTTTTGGACTTGGCGCTGTGATAGGCACACTGAACTCATGACTGAGACATATTGCTGCAGATGGACTCTCGGGTCTCCATTCCCATTAAACTTGGCCATGTTGGGCATTTTAAACTGAGCTGACAGCTGTTCTCCGAAGGTCATTGCCTCATAATCTAACAACTCTTCATATTTACCCCTCATTTTGCGGGTAACCGTTTCAACTTGATCCCGAAGCTTCTGAAATTCTGCCTGAGACCCAATCACTCTGCCTGTTGCAAACTCTGCCATGTCATCATCAAAAGTGGGGATATCATCCCCCAACCCGCTCGGAGGCTTCTCACGCCTCATATTCTTAGAATTTCCCCCAGCACGGGGCACAGCCATATTTGTCATGGCAGTGGTCATGGCTTGTAACTGTTCGGTGACCTTGGCGAGACCGTTTTCCAACTGATCCATACGGGATACCGCAATATCTGATTCACTCATGTCTGTTCCCAGTATTTTGGTGAGTCTTCCATTTTCCCTAACCCAACGGGAATCTATGATGGCTTTCAGAACACAAGGGTTAACATGATGTATGTATGCATGGGGTGCATGAGATGCATGTAACATATATAACATACTAAATCAACTAAAATTTTCAAACAAATCGGCCCGTTATCATTTTAGAAGCTTTTGGGCTAACTGTCATATGAGTGAACTCGTCCCAGTTTAAATGGCCCAACGAGTACACATCTTATGGCAAGGAGCCCAACTAATTCCAAATGGTAATGTTCCGAACACAATCACAAAGTGGCTCATCAATCACTTAAAAGCCTTTGCCCAATCGTCATAAAATACGTTCTTGTCCCAGTTTAAATGGCCCAACAAGCCCATATCCTATGACAAATGGTCCAAATGGATCCAAACGACGATGTTCCCAAACACAAGTATAAAAGAAAGATAATGCAAACATAAAACAATGATTTCTACAGAATGGCCCATCAACATTTCAGAAGCTTTGGGCCCAATGGTCATAAGGTACGAACTCGCCCCAGTTTAATTGGCCCAGCAAGTCCGCATTTCTGACAATGGTCCAACTGCATCCAAATGAAGATGGTCCACAAGCACATACTCAAGGAAATAATTGTTACTTTAACCATACAACCCCGGTCTATGGGTGGGTTCACAAGAGTGTAGACAAGGCTCTCATCGGGGAAGGATGACCCACAACTAGGTCTCCCCAATCAAGGGTTCGAGCGACCAAGTGAGCGCACCCTTTTTTATACACTAAGGTACGTGCCAATGAGCTATGGTGTGTGACTGACTGTCAAATGGATTTCCCGTTCTAGATTCCCCAGGGGGAAGGTGGAGCGAGGCTCACTTAAATACCCAAGCCTCTTTGGCTCTTATCGCTTGGTGTCAGGAATAAACAACGAGTCCTCCAAATTAGTCCATCACAATAGGCTACGAGTAGATGGCTATATAGGTGCCTTCACAGCTTTTCCTTCTAGGAAGGTAGTGAATGAAGGAAGACACCAAACCATGACCTAGCCTCAAAATGCCTTTGATTAACCCTTATTTTACCCACTATAGACACGGTCAATTAAAACATAAATCCAAACATTACAAGACAATATTTCTGGGCCGATTCTCTATCCCCAGTGGAGTCGCCAGACTGTGGGGACACAGGAACTGGGCGACGCATGCTATCCCGGGCTCGCGGCCCGGTCGGGAGTACGGAGTAGCCACGGGGGGGGGGGGGGGGGGGGGGCTAAACCGGAGAATAATGGAGTCGCCACCCGGTGTGAACCGGGAAAATGAGATTTAAGGCCGCACTTACCCCTCGCAAGGGAAGACCTCAAACCGTTGGGTTCGGAATGGTCCCTTACTTATGTCACTTGTAATGAAATGATTTACGTAATAATTTAATCAGGCCTAAGTAACACTTATTTCCAAGAGTATCATGTTTCTAAATCCACATGCATGAAATTAATCATCACAACATACAACATCACATGGCAATCTCATGAACATATTCCAATCATATGATATGGATAACTAAGAACAACCTAATCATGCTTGGGTACTATCTCATGAATACATCGAATGGATAAATGCAGGAATACAAATAATATGATTGACTACATAATGCAAGAGAGATCACCCAAGAGGCAATTATACATGAAATATGATGAGACAGACTCAGTTCAGTGTGTGCGCGTTCATGTAGCGTTCGTAAACGCGTTCGAACAGCAAACAGAAGGTTCGCGTTCGTGTAGCGTTTGATAACGCGTTCGAACGGGACCAGACCTGATGATACAAAAATGCATGCGCATTCGAGTAGCGTTTGATAACAAGTTCGAACGGTAAACAGAAGGTTCGCGTTCGAGTTGCGTTCGATGACGCGTTCGAACGAGAACTGGCAGATTGCATACATTCATATGGTTTTAGATACCGTATTCAAACAGGATCACAACAACGACATATCTAATCACATGGATATCTAAATCATGCATAAAGATTAACATACTAAGGACTAAATCATGCTTAAGAATAAATAACGCACTAGGCCTAATCAGGCTAAATAAATAAATAACGTACTAACTACATCATGCTTAAATACAAGTTTGGACGAAACAGAATATATGTATCTCTCAAGTGGTACGTGGAGTTGTATCTCGAGTGCAGACCGTACTACCGTCCATTCGGATTCGGCTACGGAATTTACGTCCGGGTTTCCATTCGATATACCACAAAAGAGAACATGCATTCCGTTTATCCGGAATTCACATCATGCCTCAACAAAACGACTCTCATGCAATAAAAAATATATTAGAATAAGTAAAAGACAAATGAAAGATAATAAATACAAGGTGCCCTCAGGTCTAACCTTTTATGTCGTCTCCCGGTAGTACGGTGTACGGTCGTCGGAAGGGTGGATGCTCCGCAACTCTTCCGGTTCACTGGTTCACTGCTCTCGTTCGCTGTCTTACTGTTTTGGGTCGTCGTTCTCCGTCTTTTGCTGCTGCTTTGACTCCGATTCGCTACCACTTTGCTGGTGTATCTTAGTTACTGTTTTTGGGGTGTTTTGGCTACTGTTTTGGGTGTGATTTTCGGTGGTGTTATGGTGTGGTTCGGGGGCTATTTTATGTGTGTGTTTAGGGCTGTTGTATGCGTGTTTTAGGGCTGTTTTTCGGTGATACAAGGTTTCTAAATGGAGGTCTGGTGTTCGGTGTTTAGGGAAATGGGATGAAGAGAATTTTTGTGTTATTTCTTTTGTGTCTTGTGATTTGTGTGAGTTGTGTGTATATTATGTGTATGAGCTAGGGGAGGCTTTTCTTGTATGAATGAGCTAGGAGAATGCATGTATTGGTTAGAGGTTGTTTATATAGAGAATGGCTAGGGCTTCACCTTGTCTCACAAGGAATGGATTTGATTTAGTGTTGAGCAAGGAAAGTCAAAGATTGATGGGGGACAAATTTGGTTTAGATTAGGAAGTCAATATCTTTAATTTGTTATAATTGATTTTAATTAGGCATGACATCTTTTTAATTTAGTATGTGATTTTGTTTAGTTAGGAAGGAATCTTGTGTAATTGGTGGGTGAATATCTTAATTAAAGAATTAAAATATGTGATTGATTTTAATGTTTACTTTAATTTGGTATGTGATTTTTAGATTTGTTTTGATTTTACCATGTGTTAAATATGTGTTTTAAGTGGGCTTGGGCGTGTGGGCCAAGGCTTGGGCGAATTGGGCTTGATGTGAGGCTAGCAGCAAAACCAGAATTACCGACACCGTTCGAACACTTCCTCGAACGCGGCACGAACACCCGCAATCTATTTGGCGTTCGAACGTATACATGAACGCAGCACGAACGAAAACGGTTAACCTTGTTTATTCTGAATTTCCCCTTCCGATGTCCGTTTTCCGTGACCTCCGTGACTTAAAAGGTAGTGTCTCCAAATGAGACTCATCATAGGGACTTATATGCAAAAATGCATTGCCTACATAGAGCATATGACATTCATAAGAATAAAATGTATATTTTTTGAGATTTTTTTTGCCGAGCCAAAAAGGAAAACTAAGAAGAAGAAGAAGACAAAACTATCAAGAAATATGTAATAAATAGAGTACAGTAAGACATAGAGTAAGTTTATGCTTTGGAGAATTTCATAAAGAGATAGTACGAGTATCGGTAAAGGGCCGAACTAGAAGAAAGGCTATATGTTACAGTCAAGTGGCCCTTTAGCATTATTACTTCTGTGTAATAACTCGAAATAGATTTTGATTTCTCGATCCCTCTCAATCTTAGTTAGATAGCCCCGGTAGCGATGGACGACAGCACCGTCTTAATGATGTTTTCAAGAACAGGTACACTCCAGATGTAGTGTAACACCTTCATGGCATATGTAGAGTCATTTTGTCCCAAATAATGAAGGCATTACCCTTAGCATAAGGCATTTGAGGCATATGAATCACGAGGACCTCAGATACAATACATAACATAATAAGAAGAGAGAGGCTTTACGCAACAAGATGGAAGTGAATTGTCGAAGAGATACAATAAATAACAGAGTATTAGTCAAATAGTGACAAAATTACATGAGCAACAAGATTCAGTTTTATGATCAACAGTACTAGTACATACTTTTGCACGAATGTAAAATCCCCCTTCAGGAGATGCTACACCCAGGGAATAGGCTGTATTATCCCTCTGTGCCTCTAACCTGCTAACTCTGCTCAATACTGCTAATCTCATTACTATTAATCTTATCTCATTCATAAGCTTATGCATATGGACCATTGCCCACCTCGAAAACATGGAATGCATTTTAAATGCTGATACAATGTACTCAATGATAAGCGGTAAATATATCAATATTTAACATCCCTTTTACTTAATATTTTGTATAGTTTCTTGAGTTTTGTGAATATTTTGATGTGTTTTGTGTTATTTTGTAGATAAATAAAATAACATGACTCACTGTAATCAAATCAGGGTTTAAACGACGAAAATTAGATGAAAAATGGCAAAATTGGAATTATGCGTCGCGACGCGCAACACTTATGCGTCGCGACCGCTAAAATATGCCAACCACGTGTCAACATCACATCAATCTTGCTATCCTGCGCCGGACACGTGTCATCATCACATGCTGCCGACATTACATGTCATTGCTTAAGTCAGTGTCGCGACGCGCACAACTTCATGGGTCGCGACGCCGAGCCAATAATTATACCGACAGCCACTTTTCAAGATCCTGTTGAATCAACGGCGCGTCGTGACGTGCAAGTGCTTTTCGTCGCGACACGCGAGGCAGAATTTTGCCTATAAATTGAAGCTGAAATCAGAAGGAAAATTTATACCTTCTTCTGGGGATTTCCTTAAGAATACTAAGAAGATTGTATCTTGTTTGTTTATTTACAGCTTTTTGTATTTAATTTTTTTTACGCAATAGTACTTTTTTTATTTTACTTTTTAGTCTTTATTTTTACTTTTCAGTATGAGGAGGTAACTCCCCTCTGTTGGGGTGAAGGGTAAAGCTTTTATTACTAATATTTTGATTAATCTCCATTAATTATAATATATAAACTATTTTAAAACCTGACTTAATGGGATACCGCCTTTATGGTCGGTTGGACTTAATTAAATTGATTTTCACCTGACTAAATTGGATACCGCATTTATGGTCGTTAGAATTAATCATAAATCTGACTTAATCAGGATACCGCCTATATGGTCGGTTAGTAATGTCATGCAAACTTTATATATTATAATAATGAAGATATCTAAATTAGAAGTAATAAAAGTGGATCCTCTAACCCCCAATATTTTCTTTATTGCTTTAATTACCTTTTTAATTTCCAAGCTTTACTTTATGCCATTTTCTTTATTTATGTCTCTACTAGTCCTACATATGTGTTGTAACTAAATACCATATCTGGGGTAGTGATGAACTCCAATATCACCGGTTTATAAGGGGTTATTTTATGACTTGGGTAATATAAAGGTTTATTTATTGAGTCTTAAGCTTAATGCTTCTTGTTAACTGGCCATTAATAAGATTGATATGGTAAACTTAAAATAAACTTGACGAATGGATTTTAGGTTTCAGCCGTAGACTCAATAGCTCACGATCTCACCTCGGGGCATGATGACCTTTAGGTAGATTTCCTTACATGATAGACATATGCCTATTGGGCAGAGGTATCCACAATTGGAACTTAAACTTAATGAATTCAGGTAACTTGGTTAACATAGACATATGATTAATTGGGTTATTTGGGTGTTTGCATCTGACCATCGATAGAGGCTTTTGTATAATTTCGTGTTCCAGGTTAATAAATTGATATATTGCACAAACATGAGATAACCACTTCATCTTTAAAAGATATTGGAAGGATTCATTGTTAGGATGTATGCTCTAGAGCTGCATGTAATGTAAACGATTTTATAATTTTTGAAATAAAATGATGCATTATTCATTTATCAAAGTGTTTGTTTAATTTTCGCATATTATAAATTATCTAGAATACCCTAGATTACTTATGTGCCTTCAGACTTAGTGTATGAGTGTCATACACAAGAGGATTTAAGTATGAAGTTAGTAATATTAAATAATCCATATATAGCAAACAAAACGGGTACTTTGTTTATGGTTTATCTATAGTTGTGGTTCATTCTATATTTGTATGGGACCTTAATCTGGGATCGTCCATGTAGAGACATGAGAATGGAGGCACCTTGTATAATGTGATCATATAAGACTGGACCCAGATGGAAATGACTTTCTTATAATATCCGTTAAACAAAGAAAATCATTTCGATCAACTAGATGGTCATATATGGATTGATCTTAATCCTGAGTGTACTACGAACTCCTGCATGGCAGGCTATGTCCTTGATTAAAAAGGTGAGGTTGGTGTGTAGCAGTCCCGACCAATAGCTACGTACTTTGGGGGCATGGTCTGTTGTGTAGCTGGGAACGTTTTACATAGATATGAAGTTCACTCCTTCTGGCGAGAAGTAGATGAGTATCTTTCTTAAGGGTTGATTCGATACTTGAACGGTTAGAGCGCTCAAGTTTTTCTATTACGAATAGAAAGATTAAAATTCATAATTGTTATCAATAAATCGTTCATTAGAAATCAATGGTACTTAAGGTAAAAATAATATATAGGGGTGTAACGGACATTATGACCGGCTCTAATTACGAGATACTTGTGAAGGGTTAATCTATATGTAGTGACTTTATCGATGGACACCGACTTGGTTCAGCTTAATATATCATCTGCGGCAACGAGAGTGCAACTTCGGGTTTTTAGTGGTATAACCCGAAGTTAATAATTCGGAATATTTAATTAAGAGCTTAATTAATATTTCGAGATTATTGGAGCTCGGAACCGTAGGTACATTTGGTCCATATGCTAGCTCGATTTACTATAGCGGATTTAGTATAATTGGATAGTCCAAATTATACTCACATATGTATAAATATTATTAATATGATTAATGATATTATTTGTCACACTTGAAACTATATATTAAAAGTTAATATATGATTTTAATAATTATATGAAATTATTAAATGTATAAAATTAAATTATATTAGATATAATTTAATAAGGCTATTATTGGAATTTCAAGCATTGGTTTTGGAAACCCTTAATTACATTGGAAGTTATGTTTTTTCAAAAGGTTAATTGAATATTAATTTTGTAAAATTTTCTCTTTATGGTAATTAAGATTGTTGTTACAAAATTTTTTATTCTCTCACATGCTTGGCCGATTTTTGTACAAAGGAAATGGAAAAGTTTTGTTTGTTTTTGGAAACAAATAACCCTAGGTATAAAAAGAAGATTTATTTTTTCTTTTTCCTAAGATTTCAT
Organism: Zanthoxylum bungeanum; assembly: GCA_019454045.1. Lineage (NCBI taxonomy): Eukaryota > Viridiplantae > Streptophyta > Magnoliopsida > Sapindales > Rutaceae > Zanthoxylum > Zanthoxylum bungeanum. Next base: position 20,397 of record SKCR01042188.1, read on the forward strand.
TCTTGAACCCTAGCCACCTTTCATCTTCTTCTTCATTCTCTCAAAAGTTGAGAAAAACATAAACAATAGAAAAGAAGAAAAACAAAAACAAAATAAAAGTGTGATAAATCTCTAAAATGTTTAGGGATTATTTTGTGAGTCTTGCCCTCACAAGTTTCCGCTGGTAACGAGATATAGTTCGGAAGACTTTGTGGTGTCAAACAAATCTCCATCTTCATCTATTTCTTATTGCTCATGGAAGTGAGTGAGCATTATTTTTTCTCATTGGCGCCCCTTGACTTGGTGAAACGGAACTCGGTTTGGTTTCGTTTTAATCCAGTTTTTTTTTTGGAACATTTTGTGATGTTTTGGGGCTGTGTTGGGGCTGTTTTCAAGTGAAAAATCAGAACCAAAACACAACCGCTGTCCACGCATTTTATGGGCTATTTCTGCAGTGCGTTGGGCGTGATGAATCGAGTCCAAAACAGTCCAGGTTTTGTCCGGTTGTTTGGGGCTATTCATGGACTGTTCCGGGGCTGGAATATTTCTAAAACTGAAGCAAAATTTCAGTGGTGGTGGCAGAGTAACATTCAGCCAGTTCAAGGGAAAGGCAGAAAATTTTTTCAAGTCCGATCCGTGTGCCTAAACTATTTCCGCTGCGCAAGGAAAACGTTCCTACATTCACAACCCTAAATAGTTTAATAATATTGAATTTTTCTTTAATTTACATTTGCAATGTTTTATTTACTTGTCTTTAGTTTAAAATCACCATCCAATCAAACAACCAATCTATTAGATACTTGTAAACATTTAGCTTCACAAATTGCTAGCCTAGGTATTAAGTCCTCTTGGGATCGATACATTTTATACTACTTGAATGATACGTGCACTTGCGTTACGTGAGTGATTTCACCGATCAAGTTTTTGGCACCGTTGTCGGGGACTTATTTATCTTTTCCTATTAATTTTGGGGTAAGATACCTTTACTTGTGTTTATTTTTTTTTTACTTTTTATTTTTTATTTCTTGTGTTCAGGTTCTCAGACACTACATGAGACAAACCAGAAGCTTTGAAATCCATCCGCTTGACCCAGAAATTGAAAGAACAATCAGACAGTTGAGAAGGGAAAGGCGAGAAGGTCAAGAAGTACTGATCAACATGAACAATCAATAACCTGATCTTTTGGAGGTTGCACCACCAATTCCCATTCGAGACAGAACTATTCCGGTGGTTGATGGCTTCATTTCATGTTGTACTTCCTCCTTTACCAGCAAATGCGTGTGACATCAAAACATGCTTCCAGATGATACAACAGTCAGTTCAGTTTTGGGGGAATGCAACTGAAGATCCTAATGCCCACATCATTTGCTCTCTCACTCATTTGCTCTCTCTTGGCCGAATTCTACCCTCTTGGAGAGGAAATTTTCTTTCAATTTTTTTTTATCAAAGCTAGCACTTTGGGAGTCTTTGAAGGTGATAGGGAAACTCACCATTGAGTTTAGAACTCAACGATTAAGCTTGGAGCTTCTACATCCATGAAAGTTTCAAACTTCTCTACCGATAAATGTAAGTCATCCGCAACTTATTTTTGATTTTATTCACACATGAATCACGCTTAGAGATCCTGTGGCATGTCTAGGACACTAACAGTAATCGATCAGGTTCCTGCAGAACGAATGACAACTATTTCTTCTAGAAACCTCGATTCTAGTAAGCATATAGATACCTAACCACCAGGGATTTCAACTACTGTTACATTGTGGGATGAGTATCACATAGTTCAATGAAACCCTTAAAGAAGTAAAAACTTAGAAGTATAAAGAGATCAGGGAAACTGACTCTCAGGAATATAGTGAACAACTTATAAAGAATCTTATGGTATTGAGAAGGAAAGACTCGAAAAAAGAGTAGCACCTGAACAAAAGATTTGGTAGGAGATGTCCTAAGAATCGAAGTTGATGGTTTTCAGGAAGAGTAAAGAGTTTTGTAGGAGTTCAAGGAAAAGAGATGAGAAAGAACCTATGCAGTGTAGAGTGAACTCTTAATGAGGATAACAAAGAGATTACTGACCAACCAAGAGGAGAAAGTAAACTACTTCAAAAGGTTAACATAGTGACTGAATAGAAAGACGTTTAGAGGTGCACGAGAAGGTTTTTAGTGAGCATGACTCCAAAGGAATTTCGCAGACTAGGTGGGGGGTTACTTCGATAGTTGAAATGGCCGAAGTAAGTTAAAGAAAGTGAACCAGAGAGTTTTAGCAATAGTACCTAGTGCAGAGGAATAGAACATCAGATATATATATATATATATATATCTATCTATATTATATTCTATATATACACGAGAGTCCTAGGCTCATAGATAAGTGTTGGGATGTATGCCCTAGAGCTACATGTGATGTAAACGGTTTCTTTTGTTTAGAAATAAAAGGATGCATTATTCATTTATCTAATTGTTTGTTCAATATCGCATATTATATATCTTCATAAATACCGTAGATTACTTATGTACCTTCAGACTTGGTGTATGAACGTCATGCACCAGAGGATTTAAGACTGAAGTTAGTAATCTTAAATAGTCCATAGAGAGCAAACAAACCGGGTACTTTGTTTGTGGTTTATCTATAGCTGCGGTCCATTCTATATTTGGATGACGATCTTAATCCGGATCGTCCATGTAGAGACATGAGAATGGAGGCACCTTATATGATGTGATCATATAGGACTGGGCCTAGATAGAAATGACATTCTTATAATATCCGTTAAACAAAGAAAGTCATTTCGATCTACTTGATGGTCATATATGGATTGATCTTAATCCTGAGTATACTACGAACTCCTGCATAACGGGGGTTGTGTCCTTTGATTTACAAAGGTGAGGTTGGTGTTGCAATCCCAACCAATAACTACGTACTTTGGGGGCATAGTCTGTTATGTAGCTGGGAACGTTTTACATAGACATGGAATTCACTCCTTCTTACGAGAAGTAGATGAGTATCTCTCTTAAGGGTTGATTCGGTACTTGAACGATTGAGCGCTCAAGTTTTTCTATTACGAATAGAAAGATTAATATTCATAACAGTTGTGAATAAATCGTTCATTAGAGAATCAATGGTACTTAAGTAAAATAATTAGAGGGGTATAACGGACATTATGACCCGGCTCTAATTACGAGATATTCGTGAAGGATCAATTCGTATGCAATGACTATATCGGTGGACACCGACTTTGTTCGCCTTATATTTCATCTACGGCGACGAGAGTGCAACTTCGGGTTTTTAGTGGAATAACCCGGAGTTAATAATTCGTAATATTTAATTAAGAGCTTAATTAATATTTCGAGATTATTGGAGCTCAGAACCGTAGGTCCACTTGGTCCCCGTGCTAGCTCGATTTACTATAGCGGAGCTAATATAATTGGATGGTCCAATTATATACTCACAAAAGGAATAAATATTATTAATATGATTAATAATAATTATATGAAACTTGAGACTTTATATTAAAAGTTAATATAAAGTATTAATAATTATATATGATAATTATTAAATTAGAACATTAAATTATATATGATATAATTTAATAAGGCTAGGAATTATTACCAAGGTAGGATTCCTTATTGGATAAGGAATATGATTTGTTTGTTTTGGAAACAAAATCAAATCCTAATACCCACCTTGGCCGAAATTCCTACATTTAGGAATAGGATTTGTTTGTTTAAGAAACAAAATCAAATCCAAATTCCCCCCTGGCCGAAATTAATATTCTAAAGGGAGTAGGATTTGTTTATTTGGAAGCAAAATAAAAACAGAATCCTAATCCCCCCTTGGCCGAATTTTAAGAGAATGGGAGACTAGTGGTTGATTTGTTTTATGAAACAAATTAACCATAAGTATAAAAGAAAAATTATGATTTAATTTTTCAGATCCAAGAAATTAAGAACCCTAGCCTCCATCTCCTTCTCCAAGCTCTCAAGAGTTGAGAATTCTTCGGTGTGTGTGATTATTCTCTAAACCGTTTAGAGATTAATTTGTGAGTGTAGCCCACACTACCCTCCGTTAGTGTCGAGACATAGTTCGGAAGACCTCGTGACGTTGAAAAACATCCCCAAATACTTAACACAAGTCACGGCAACCAGCCCCTGGAATCCTGCAATTTGCGCAGATACAAGTTCTCAGGGAGCTCCGTTTTGTTTGGTTTTCATTCGGGATTTTGGGAAACACTTTAGGATAATTTTAGGGCTGTGTTAGGATTGATTTTTGGAGAAAAATCAGATCTGAAATTGAGCAGTGAGTGGCGCAAATCAGACCTGAAACTGGGTGCAGTTCGCGCCCATAACGTGTCCAAAACAGTCCGTTATTTCACTGCAGTTCAAGGGCTGTTCGGGGACTGTTTCGGGGCTATTCCGGAGCTGAGATTTTGTCCAAAACATCAGTGAATCCACTGGTGTGGTTCGGCCAAGCAAAGGGAAGAGCAGAAAAAATTTTCAAGTTCGATCCGTGAGCCTAATCGCTTCCGCTGCGCGAGGGAAAGCGTTTCCTACAATTGGCATCAAGAGCGAGGTTGAAAAGTGCTCTTAACCCTTCACTTTTTCATTTAAAGTTTCTGTTTTAATATGTTTATATGAGTTATAAATATGATATGCATGTTTAGATGAGTGGGCACATTGTGATATTCATGTGATGAATGGTTTTGTTATTTCATGTGATGAATGGATTTTGCATTGGTCGTAAATTTTTCTGGCTCTTATTTTTGTAGTTGGTTTTGGTTTTGGGATGTAAGGCCATAAGGCCATTGTTTATATTTGTTGTAATTTTAATTTTCAATGTAAAGTTTCAATTCTTTGTAATTTGGAGCACCAAAGTCGCAAAGAGAGCCAACACCACTTTGGAGCGGGATTTGAAGGCCAAGGAATGCCTTGGTGAATCTTTTGTACTAATTAGATTAGTATAGAAAAAAAAAAGCCCGGTCAATGCAAAATAATTTTTATGTTATATGTATGTTTATTTCGAATTGTTTGAATAACATGTCATATAGCTTAGGGTGCCCACTCATGCATTTTACTTGCCATAACATGTCATAGATGCATTATCATTATAGACATAAAATTATGATTTTATGTAATTTAAAATGTTTAAGTTAGAAAATGATATGCATTGAAATCATTAATTAGATTAATGGGAATAAGTGTCTAAAACTTGAATTCTAATATATTGGACTTAATTGGTGCATAATAAATTCCATTGGTATATAGGATGGAAACCCGGATATAAATTCCATAGCCGATTCCGTATGGACGGATATGTGGTCTGCACTCGGGATACAATTCCACGTACCATTGAATTTTATAACGCACTAAGATTTATTAAAATGTTTAATTAAAATTTTGACCATTTAGAATTCCATGTTTTTAGACTTTTAAGTGCCTAGTATTTTAAGGGTTAAAATATTGTAGCTCACTTATACCACTCTAATTAAATTAGTTTAATAGAGTAAAACTGTTAGTAGAGACTAATAGGATATTAGTGACACAATTTTAATAGTTAAAATTGATTAGCTCACTTATGACGAACTAGTGTAAATAAATTATGCTTTAGCCGCCATAAGTTTATCCACACTAGTTAGGATAAAATATTAGATATTTTAGATAGAAACCTTAAGTTTAAAATAGTGAGTGGGAGAGGGATATACGACAGTACATCCCGCGATCTCCGTTGTTAGTCCAAAAACGTGAGATTCAAAAGGCGCCTCGAGACGGCTTTTTTTTCGTCCCCCTACGGATGGTGTCCATTTTGGGTCAATATCAAGTTTGGGTTCCGAAAGGATAGGATCCTAGATGTATCTTGTGAACTGACCTACCCTACGGCGGCACTTCACTTGTTAAGTCAAAGAATCCCGAAACGGCGGGTTACACTCACAAAGGAGTTATTAACTGTTAATGAAACTCCTTGATAAAAAAAAACGGTAGTTGTTTAATATAGGAATAAGAGTTATTCCCGCATATATTAAAACAGCTGAGATTGTCTCAATCTATCATGCGAGTACTTGACCTACCCTACGGCGGCACTTACTTGTGGGATGATAGATCTCCGTGGCATAGTAATTCTTTTAGGTTTCTTATTCATTATTCATGGTTCATGCATCATGTTTAATTTTATGCCAAAATTCTTTGATGATTTTAATATGCGATGAATGAATGTTAAATGCATGTTCATTTTATTTTCAGCCATGGTTTCTCCAATTATTTCCATTCTCTCAAATGATAAGTTGACCGGAGAAAATTATGTAAAATGGAAAAGTAACATGAACGCTATCCTGGTCTGTGAAGACCTAAAGTTTGTCCTGACGGAGGAATGTCCTCCAGAAATGCCGGCCAAGCTGTGCGCGATACCTATCAGAAATGGGTCGCAGCAAATGAGAAAGCCCGCTGCTACTTGCTAGCAGGGATGTCTGAGGTTCTTGCTGCAAAGCATGAACCTATGGCTCTAGCATCACAGATGATAGAGTCATTGCATGGCATGTTTGGGCAACCTTCGGAGCGTCAACGCCATGAGGCCATGGTCTCAACGATGACTGCTAGGATGAAGGATGGGACATCAGTCCGAGAGCATATCTTAAGGATGATGACTTATCTCAATACTGCTAAACCCATGGAGCTCGTATTGACGAGCGTAGCCAGGTGACCATGATCATGGAAACTTTTCCAAAGAGTTTCTTGTAGTTTAAGAGCAACTATGTTATGAACAAGTTGACTTTTACTTTGACCCAACTGCTAAATGAGCTCACCCATTACAAGTCCATGCTGGTGGATCCTCGTAAATCCAGTGCAGAGGCAAATGTTGCCGAATCTTCTAAATCTGCAAAGAAGACGAAGAAAGGCACTGTGAAGGCTAAAGGTAAAGCCATGAAAAAGAAGAACAAGAAAGGCTCCAAGGATTCCAAGCCCAAAGGAAAATGTTTCCATTGCGACAATAATGGGCATTGGAAAATGAACTGTCCTAAATACCTTGCTGAGCTAAAGGAGAAAAAGGAAACAGGTAAATATGATTTACTCGTTATTGAATCTCTATTGGTGGAGGATGACAAATCCGCTTGGATTATTGATTCCGGGGCCACTAACCATGTTTGTTCTTCTTTACAGCTACTTGATTCATGGAGGGACCTTGCTGAAGGTGACTACACCATGAGAGTCGGGACAGGGGATGCCGTTTCAGCAAGAGCAGTGGGAGTTTCTAGTTTAAGTTTTATTAATAATAGTTATTTAAATTTGAACGATGTGTTATTCATTCCTGGTTTCCGCAGGAATCTGATTTCTGTTTCTAGACTTATGGATGATGGTTATTCTATTTCTTTTAATAGCAATTTGGTTATTATTGGTAGAAATGGATTGACTATATGCACAGGAAACTCAGAAAATAACTTGTATGTGTTAAGACCGTTAACGCATAAGTCACTGCTCAACACTGAAATGTTTAAGGTTGAAAAACCAAAAACGAAACGGCAAAAGATTTCTCACGATGACACATATCTATGGCATCTTAGACTTGGTCACATCAACCTTGACCGAATAAATAGATTGATAAAGGACGGAGCCTTAAACCAGTTAAAGCTCGGGACTTTACCAGTTTGTGAGTCCTGTCTAGAAGGAAAAATGACCAAGAGACCTTTTTCTGGAAAAGGTATAAGAGCCAATCAACCACTAAAGCTAATACATTCGGACGTTTGCGGACCGATGAATGTAAAAGCCCGAGGTGGTTATGAATACTTCGTCACATTCATTGACGACTATTCAAGATATGGGTATGTCTACCTAATGCATCACAAATCAGATACCTTTGAAAAGTTCAAAGAGTATCGTGCTGAGGTTGAGAACCAATTAGGTAAGACAATCAAAACTCTACGATCGGATCGTGGAGGAGAATACCTCGACAGAGACTTCGAGGAATTCTTAGTTGAGCACGGGAATATCCCAGCTCACAGCACCTGGAACACCACAACAAAATGGTGTTGCAGAAAGGAGAAATCGAACCCTACTAGACATGATGAGATCTATGTTTAGTTATAGCTCACTACCTAGTTCATTCTGGGGATATGCACTGCAAACCGCAATGTATATCCTTAATGTAGTTCCATCTAAGTCTGTTCCTAAGACTCCCTTAGAGTTGTGGAATGGTCATAAAGCTAGTTTACGACATTTCCGCATATGGGGGTGTCCAGCACATGTGCTGAAGAATAAGACTACAAAGCTGGAACCACGTTCTCAGGTGTGCCTATTTGTAGGCTACCCGAAGGAAACTAGGGGAGGATTCTTCTACAGTCCCGATGATAACAAAGTATTTGTATCGACAAATGCTACGTTTCTAGAGGAGGACTACATGAGGGAGTTCAAACCTCGTAGTAAAATGTTACTCGAGGAGTTACTTACTGGTTCGACCAGCGCGCCATCGTCAACAAAAGTTGACAAATACATAGCACCTTCGACATCTGATAGTCAGATACTTCCAAGTCAGAATGATCTACCACCCAGACGTAGTGGGAGGGTTGTACGACAACCTGATCGCTACTTAGGGGTTGGAGAGGCACAAGTTGTCGCCTCCAGCGATGGTGTAGATGATCCATTGACCTACAGTAGTGCAATGGATGATCCTGACAAAGAAGAATGGCTCAAAGCCATGAACCTGGAGATGGAGTCGATGTACTCCAACTCAGTCTGGGAACTTGTAGACCAACCTGATGGAGTGAAGCCCATAGGTTGCAAGTGGATCTACAAGAGGAAGAGGGGATCAGATGGGAAGGTACAGACCTTCAAAGCTAGACTAGTGGCCAAGGGTTATACCCAGAAAGAGGGAGTTGACTATGAGGAAACTTTCTCGCCAGTAGCTATGCTAAAATCCATCCGCACTCTTCTATCCATAGCCGCATATTATGACTATGAAATCTGGCAAATGGAAATGGACGTCAAGACTGCATTCTTGAATGGCAATCTTGATGAAAGTATCTATATGATACAACCAGAAGGGTTCACCGCCCAAGGTCAAGAGCAAAAAGTTTGCAAACTGCAAAGGTCCATTTATGGACTCAAGCAGGCATCTCGATCTTGGAATATAAGATTTGATACAACGATCAAGTCTTATAATTTTGAGCAAAATGTTGATGAGCCTTGTGTATACAAGCGCGTCATTGACGGGAAGGTGGTTTTTCTTGTCTTATACGTTGATGACATCTTACTTATTGGGAATGATGTAAGAATATTATCAGACGTAAAAACCTGGCTAGCTGAGCAATTCCAAATGAAAGATTTGGGAAATGCAAGTTATGTTCTTGGGATCCAGATACTTCGAGATCGCAAGAAACGACTATTAGCTATGTCTCAGGCATCCTACATCGACAAGATTCTTGTGCGATTCGGGATGCAGAATTCCAAGAAAGGCAATCTGCCTTATCGGCATGGAATTCATTTGTCGAAGGAACAGTCTCCTAAGACACCTCAAGTCGTTGAGGAAATGAGACATATCCCATACGCCTCAGCAGTTGGTAGTCTCATGTATGCCATGTTATGCACGAGACCGGACATCTGTTTTGCAGTGGGAGAGTAGTCAGTAGGTTTCAGTCAAATCCGGGATTGGATCACTGGGTGGCTGTGAAACACATTCTCAAATATCTAAAGAGAACGAGAGATTATATGCTAGTATATTCTGGAGAGGATATGATCCTAAGAGGATATACAGATTCTGATTTTCAGACAGATGTCGATTCCAGGAAATCAACATCTGGATCAGTGTTCACCCTAGGTGGTGGGGCTATTGTTTGGCGGAGTATAAAGCAATCTTGCATTGCCGACTCCACCATGGAGGCTGAATATGTAGCGGCTTGTGAAGCAGCTAAAGAAGCAGTCTGGCTCCGTAAATTCTTGGGAGATCTGGAAGTTGTTCCAGATATGGATAAACCACTCACCCTCTATTGCGATAATAGTGGAGCAGTGGCAAACTCCAAAGACCCAAGAAGCCACAAGAGGGGAAATCATATAGAGAGGGAAATTCAAAGAACCTGGCTTGTGATCCGTTTACAATGACCTTGTCGGCTAAAGTGTTTGATGGTCACCTAGATGGTCTAGGTTTCGAGACATGTCCCATTTGCTCTAGTGCAAGTGGGAGATTGTTGGGATGTATGCCCTAGAGCTACATGTGATGTAAACGCTTCTTTTGTTTAGAAATAAAATGATGCATTATTCATTTATCTAATTGTTTGTTCAATATCGCATATTATATATCTTCATAAATACCTAGATTACTTATGTACCTTCAGACTTGGTGTATGAACGTCATGCACCAGAGGATTTAAGACTGAAGTTAGTAATCTTAAATAGTCCATAGAGAGCAAACAAACCGGGTACTTTGTTTGTGGTTTATCTATAGCTGCGGTCCATTCTATATTTGGATGACGATCTTAATCCGGATCGTCCATGTAGAGACATGAGAATGGAGGCACCTTATATGATGTGATCATATAGGACTGGGCCTAGATAGAAATGACATTCTTATAATATCCGTTAAACAAAGAAAGTCATTTCGATCTACTTGATGGTCATATATGGATTGATCTTAATCCTGAGTATACTACGAACTCCTGCATAAGGGTTGTGTCCTTTGATTTACAAAGGTGAGGTTGGTGTGCAATCCCAACCAATAACTACGTACTTTGGGGGCATAGTCTGTTATGTAGCTGGGAACGTTTTACATAGACATGGAATTCACTCCTTCTTACGAGAAGTAGATGAATATCTCTCTTAAGGGTTGATTCGGTACTTGAACGGTTTGAGCGCTCAAGTTTTTCTATTACGAATAGAAAGATTAATATTCATAACAGTTGTGAATAAATCGTTCATTAGAGAATCAATGGTACTTAAGATAAAATAATTAGAGGGGTATAACGGACATTATGACCCGGCTCTAATTACGAGATATTCGTGAAGGATCAATTCGTATGCAATGACTATATCGGTGGACACCGACTTTGTTCGGCCTTATATTTCATCTACGGCGACGAGAGTGCAACTTCAGGTTTTTAGTGGAATAACCCGGAGTTAATAATTCGTAATATTTAATTAAGAGCTTAATTAATATTTCGAGATTATTGGAGCTCAGAACCGTAGGTCCACTTGGTCCCCGTGCTAGCTCGATTTACTATAGCGGAGCTAATATAATTGGATGGTCCAATTATATACTCACAAAAGGAATAAATATTATTAATATGATTAATAATAATTATATCACACATGAGACTTTATTAAAAGTTAATATAAAGTATTAATAATTATATATGATAATTATTAAATTAGAACATTAAATTATATATGATATAATTTAATAAGGCTAAGAATTATTACCAAGGTAGGATTCCTTATTGGATAAGGAATATGATTTGTTGTTTAAGAAACAAAATCAAATCCTAATTACCCACCATGAGGCGAAATTCCTAGTGGGTAAGGAATAAGATTTGTTTGTTTAAGAAACAAAATCAAATCCAAATTCCCCCCCTGGCCGCCGAAATTTATATTCTATAAGGAGTAGGATTTGTTTATTTGGAAGCAAAATAAAACACAAATTCCTTGCCTTGGCCGAATTTGAAATTTTAAGAGTAATGGGAGACTAGTGTTGATTTGTTTTATGAAACAAATTAACCATAAGTATAAAAGAAAAATTATGATTTAATTTTTCAGATCCAAGAAATTAAAAACCTAGCCTCCATCTCCTTCTCCAAGCTCTCAAGAGTTGAGAATTCTTTTCGGTGTGTGTGATTATTCTCTAAACCGTTTAGAGATTAATTTGTGAGTGTAGCCCACACTACCCTCCGTTAGTGTCGAGACATAGTTCGGAAGACCTCGTGACGTTGAAAAACATCCCCAAATACTTAACACAAGTCACGTCAACCAGCCCATGGAATCCCTGCAATTTGCGCAGATACAAGTTCTCATGAAGCTCCGTTTTGTTTGGTTTTCATTCGGGATTTTGGGAAAAACTTTAGGATAATTTTAGGGCTGTGTTAGGATTGATTTTTGGAGAAAAATCAGATCTGAAATTGAGCTGTGAGTGGCGCAAATCAGACCTGAAACTGGGTGCTGTTCGCGCCCATAACGTGTCCAAAACAGTCCGTTATTTCACTGCAGTTCAAGGGCTGTTCGGGGACTGTTTCGGGGCTATTCCGGAGCTGAGATTTTGTCCAAAACATCAGTGAATCAACTGGTGTGGTTCAGGCCAAGCAAAGGAAGAGTAGAAAAAATTTTCAAGTTCGATCCGTAAGCCTAATCGCTTCCGCTGCGCGAGGGAAATCGTTCCCTACAATAAGCAGTATGTGCAACTAGATCACCATAATTAGAAAGGCCTCACGATAAGTTCCAACCCTCCCAACCCTTGTTAGACAACAGTAGCAGAGATGGACCTTAAAGGTTGCCTCAAGATACTCCCAGGCTTAAGTGAAAGTATAGTGAAAAAAGACCGGAACATAAGACCTTCAGACATAGTTTAAGAACAAAATAAAAAAATGAGTAATAGCTCTGAGTAAAAGAGTTAGGAGAGAAGTTATTCAGATGGAGCGGTACAGAGTTAAAGTAGTAGTCAAGTAATGACTGGGATACAAAGGAACCAGTGTTAGCACGTAATAGTGGATATGTAAAGGAAGAAGATATCCCTTAGATAAGAAGATAGAGACATGGACCAAGGAAGTTCTCAGTATAGAATAGGATAAAACAGGAAATGAAAAGAATACTCAGGAAAAGGTTTGGTTGTGAAGCCGTCGAGGTACAACGACGGTTTGAGAGAATACTTGATAAGCAAAAACAAAAGTGTGTAACAACAAGGTTTCTTAGTTCCAGAATGAAACCAAAGATCCTTTACGTATTAGCCACATTAACCATATAAAGTACCCAGCCCTAGTCTAAGTTGACCAAACCACTACGGGTTTGAGACGGCTTTAGCCACAGGTATGGGTTTTTCGATAGATTCGTATCATAGTATGTGATCGGTGAAATCACTCACGTTACGCAAGCGCACTTATCGCTCAAGTAGTATAAAATGTATCGATCCCACGAGGACTTAATACATTATCTATTAATTTATGACGTTAAATGTTTACTAGTATCTAATATATTGATTGTTGATTGGATGGTGATTTTTGTCTGAAAACAAGTAATAAAATAGTGCAGAAGTAAATTAAAGGAAAAATCAATATTAAGAAACTATCTAGGGTTGTGAATCCTTCCAATATCTTTTAAAGATGAAGTGGTTATCTCACGTTTGTGCAATATATTGGTTTATTAGTTTGGAACACGAATTTTTGCAAAAGCCTCTTCTGATGGTCAGATGCAAACACCCAGTATAACCCAATTAATCATATTCATATGTCAACCAAGTTACCTGAATTCATTAAGATTAAGTTACAATTATGGCTAGCCCCGCCCACAGGTATATTCCTATCCTGTACGGAAATCTACCTAAGAGTCTCTTACCCCAAGGTGAGATCGTGAGCTATTGAGTCTAAGGCTAAACCTAAAATCCCTTTTCCAAATTCATTTTGAGTACCAAATCAAACTTATTAATGGCCAGTTAACAAGAAGTATTAAGCTTAAGACTCAATAAATAAACCTTTATATTACCCAAGACGTAAAATTACCACTTATAAACTGGTGATATTGGAATTCATCACAACCCCAGATAAAGGGTTTAGTTACCACACATATCTAGAACTATTAAAAACATAAATAAAGTAAATGACATAGAGTAAAGCTGGAAATTAAAAAGATAAAATAAACAATAAAGAAAATGTTGGGGTAAATGATCCACTTTTATTACTTATATTTTAGATATCTCCTTATTATAATATATAAACTTTGCATGACATTACCAACCGACCATATAGGCGGTATCCTGATTAAGTCAGATTTATGATTAATTCCAACCAACCATAAATGCGGTATCCAATTTAGTCAGGTTAAAATCAATTTAATTAAGTCCAACCAACCATAAAGGCGGTATCTCATTAATTCAGGTTTTAAATAGTTTATATATTATAACTAAGGGATAATAATCTAAATATTAGTAATAAAAGCTTAACATTTTACCCCAGCAGAGGGGAATTACCTCATCATACTGAAAAAGTAAAATAAAGACTGAAATGTAAAATAAAGAAAGAACTATTGCGTAAAATAAAAAAATTAAATACAGAAAGCTATAAATAAATAAACAAGATACAATTTTCTTAGTATTCTTAAGGAAATTCCCAGAAGAAGATATGAAATTTACAAATGAAATGACTTGGTATTTATAGGCAAAATTTTGCCTTCACCAATTTCTCCACCAATTTCTCCATAAATTTCTCCACTGATTTTGGCACCAAACATGGCACCAAATCCTCCACCAAAATACAAGCATGTTTGGTGGAAGTTTGACAATTTTCATTTTTTATTTTATTTTATTTTTTTTGTTTTGAAAATGACTTTAATAATTACACATAACACTCTTACGGATATTTTATCAATTTCGGTCATGTAAACTTCAGAATTCGAAATTATTATGAACTTAAAAGTTATAGATCTTTGCGTCTTCTTTAATCTGGAACTTGAATCACCTCAATCCGATATTGGAGTAGAAAGTTAGGGCCAAAATACGAAAATTGCGTAAAGCTAAAATTTCTGAAATTGTACTTCGTTAGAACGGCATTTCAAGTTTCCAACCTCCAAAATCCAAATGTCAAGTCCAGTTTTTGCTCTTATTTATTCCATATTTCATCCTGATTGATTCCATTGAGTTTTGATTTTATTTTATCTACAAAATAAACTAAAACACATTAAAACGTTCATAAAACTCGAGAAACCATACAAAATATTAAGTAAAAGGGGCAGTAAATATTGATATATTTTCGCTCATCAGTATGGAATCGAGAAGATAAGTTATTGCAAAGCTGCAATTAGCATAGCAGGTGAATCCTCAAGGTACAGAATATTTACATATATTTGAGTAACAACCATTGACAGTACTAGACGATGGAAAATAAATTAGTGTGAAACACCGTAACTAGACTTATAGTAGCAATGAAAGTAAAGGTATGAAGAAAGCATGAACTATAGATAGAACCAAATTTCCAGCGTCCCCGCCTATAAAAAATGTGATTAAACAATAGCATGCATACAATTAAGCTCCTAGAGGTGTTACCAGAACCAACCTCCTTAGTACAAACCTATGTGACGAACAACAATGTTGGACAAGAGGTACATAAAGAACCTGACCCTGCACTATAAGGTCCTAAGTTATGCAGATTAGCAGAGGTAAGAAAGTTTATAATGCGGAACCGGTAAGCAGCCTGATATATATATATATATACCTTCCAGATTCAAAGCCGAGATAAAGGAATCCAGTTACAGAAAGCACAAATACATATAGGGATAAAAGATCCTTAAGCAAAGGTGGAAAAGCATAGTCCAATAGTTATGCAGAATAAGTTAATAAGGTATTGAGTTCTCAGCAAGAAGACTCTTAGAATATGTCTTCTTGTATAATAGATATAAGAAGTCTAGACAGTCAAGAAATAGAATGTGTGGGGAATGAGCTGGAGTAAGTGGAGTATAACAAAAGATCTGGAAATGAGGCTGTTTTTGATATACCATATTAGCTATAGTGTGACCATAGTGTAATGTAACCAATAAGGAATTTAATGGAAACAGGATGAGGAATTCCCTCTCGATCTAAAGTTCAAAAGTACTAGACATGAAATATAAGTTAAGACAATAGAAAGACTAAGGCGCGCTTATTAGAAAAAGGATGTAAGAGTTCAAACAGACAGAAAACAGAGTGTAATCCAAAGTTCCATGGTATGTTTTCAGATATAGCAAGAAAGCCACACCACCCTATAGTATAATGATGGTGTGGGGAGGATCGTCGGACAGTGATATAACGTAGTTGATCAAATAAGATGGTTATGAATACAAGGTAAGTTAATGCGGGTGGTATGGAAAGAGAGCCCGAGAACTCTGTGACCTATGGTAATATCCCAAGTTTAAAGAGGATTCGAGGACGAATCCTTTTTAAGGGGGGAGAATTTATAACGACAGGGGATTTCAACTACTGTTACACTATGGGATGAGTGTAACATAATATAAATCACGTTTGGAAACATATACCCTCGTGAGATGACTTTGGGAACAATCGGTAAATTCTTTGAGAATCCGATATTAGATGCCACGATGTTCCACTCCGGACAGCCCATGGTATTTGGGCCATAACATTCTCATACAAACTCTTATTTTATGAATTTTAGATCGTCGGAAATATGAGATCGAGATCTATAACTTCCGCGTTGAATATTTTTCCAAATTCGAACTGGAAATAGGTCAAAAACACGAGTTAAAAATTAGGGTGAATAGTAACGCGAACCTATCTAGAAAAATCTCAAACTTTTTCCACATTTCTACACTTTTCTTCATTATTCCAAATTTTAAATAACCCTACTATGTAAGGGGAACACTATTCATAATTTGACAAAAATTAGAGAGGAAAAAGAAGAAGAAAACGTTGGAAAGAAGAAGAAGGAGAAGAAGAATACGAATAAGGAGAATAAGAAGAAGAAGAAAGAAAGAAAAGAAGGAGAAGAAAGAGAGAAGAGGAAGGAAGAAATAGAGAAAAAGGGCTTAGCAATCATGGAAAATGATGCAAACTACAAGAAAGAAGGTAAGACTCACTTGACCCAAATTTGGAATATGAAGTTTTGAGGTTATTGAGGTTTTACTAGCAATGTGGGCATGCAAATGATTGCATTTAGATAGATAATAATATAAAAAAACTAATTATGTTATGTAATGACCAATTCATGATTATATTAGATTTAGGGTAATTTGGGAATTTTGGGGTTAAAGAGTTGTGGATGATGAAATGGTGGTTTAGTGTATGTGAAAATAAATTTTTATGATGGATTGTGTAATTGTGGTGCATTTGGGTAAGAAATTGGATCCTAGAAAATGGGCTCGCGTCGTGACATAGAAGGTCTCGCGTCGTGACGCAGAAGGTCTCGCGTTGCAATACGTCCTGGAAATTTTGTGTAGAATGGCTTCTAGATTGATCTCATCACGACGCGCAAGGACTCGCGTCGTGATGCGAACTGGAATTTTATGCATATGTTTCTGGAATCGTACGCCTCGCGACGCGAATACCAGAATCTCCCAAAATTAGTTTTAAACCATCTCAGTTCCACCCTAGCACATTAGAGACCGCCTTATAGGTCTTGTATCAGTTCGTATACATACCTTACATCAAGACACAAACATGGTAAGCCTTGTAGATAAAACATATTGATGTATTAATAAGCTTAGCTAAGTTCCGAAGCTCATTTTACAACGTATATGCTTATCAAGTTTTCGATCATAGATTATCCACATGAACCACAATCTTCTTCGATGAGGGGATTCAGTGCCAGCAAAATTCCAAAATCTGTGAGTGGACACTCTCTCTCTAAGTTGATTTTCATTTGTAAGGTTTTAAATAAAGACTTACTTTTAGCATTTAGGGCATTAGCCACATGTGATTTTCAGATGCTATTGAAAATAAAATGTTTTATACGGTTTTGAGATGCAAAGCATGAGTTTTGAGATATTTAGAGGCATGGGGGGAGGGAACCCACCTCAGTATGTAACTTATGGAATTGACGGATGACATGTGCACATGTTGAGGACTGGGGGGACGTCGATACGTAACCCCCCCAGATCCTAGTTCAAGACTAGGGATGACAGATGCCCCTAGATCCTAGTTTCAGAGATTGGAGGGTAGCATAAATCTGCACCCCTAGTTCTAGTTCAGTGGCTTGGGGGACGACGATACGTAACGCCCCAAGACCACTAGTTTCAAGGACAATAGTGTCATATTTTGAGGGACGGCGATACGTAACGCCCCAAAGTCATGGATTTGCACTCCTAACTCTAGTTAGGCGTATGGGGGACAGCGATATGTAACGCCCCCATACTTCAGGATTTCAGAGATAAAGATCAATTTTCATAAATAGATTTTCAGACACAGATTTTCAAAGTCAGTTTTTCAGAGAGAGTTTTCCTAGAAAGAAGATTTTTCAAAAATAGCAGATTTATAAGAAATTATTTTAGAAAATATAAGTTTTATAAAAGAGATTTTCAGAAACGGTTTTAAGAAAAAAAGTTCAGATTTTTTAGACAAGAAAAGAGTTTTATATAAGACCATTTTCGTGGGAGAACTCTAGATTAAGAACCAATTATTTTCAAAATAGCATTTCAGTTTTCATTTTAAATCTTCCATTCACTTAGATCGTACAAACGGTCTAACCCTCCCCCCACTCCCAGTTTCTTGTTTTGCAGGATACCCGGAGGGCGCGCTTGAGAGGATGGATACTGATAGCAGTCACTAGAGGGTCTGAGTCCACCAGATTGAGTTACAGTTCAGTCAGAGTCATGTAAAGTCATTCATTTTCCATATTGTACAGTAATGAATTCATATGTAATATGTTTAAGTTTTATTAGGGTTGTATTATAAAGAAGTGTTAAATACATGACATGAGACAAATAGTGCTTACATGTTAAAAAATAAGTTGGGCAATGGTCTCATATTGAGCTATAGTTGAGATGAGTAAATAATGATATATACAGTGAGTAAGTCAGAGGATCATGGGAATAGTACGGCCTATTCTATGCCGATAGCATCTACAGGATCGGGGATGTTACAGATATACAATAAATAAAAGAGTACTAGTCAGATAGTGACAAAAGTACATGATTTTGTATTAGTTTAGCCTAGAACATTAGACAAACTAAGGACGTTAGAGTACCATACTTTTCCATTTATGAAATGAAAAATAAAAATGAAAATATAGTTATTTCAATCCATATACTCCCCCACGTTATGCACTCAGGTAGTAACAAGACAAAATATGACTCAAAATAATTTACTAGCAGCAGAACACGAATAAGGATAAGGTGACTAGGTACCCAAATGTTTTACTAGGCTTTGAATCAGGATAGAAAAGTAGAAGAACCATTTGGGCACTTCAGAGCCCAGTTAATTTAAGTTATATGCCAGACAAAATAACCGTTGACTTCACAATGGTTTACCAATAACCAAAAAAATAAGAGTTCACTTAGAATACAATTAACAGGTTTTCCCAAATAAAGTATTTCCCTCTCAGTCAAATTCATGATGATAACATATCAAAACCCTAGAAAACATGGTATAGTACCCCCGAGTGAGCTTATAGAAGAATAAATAATGGAGTGTATTATTCGTTGATAGGAAATAAAAGAATATTAAACATCGATATTGAGGCTTCAAAGGTAGATATTCTCGGATGGAAGAGAGATGAGACTGTAATAGATTTTAGCTGAGAGATCTCCGCAAACTAAGAATGAAGATGCCCATAGTTTATGTGAATACGAATAACAACATAATCAAGCCTTCCTATGATCGCATATAAGGATAACTGCCGTTAATATCTTACTAAGTTTTTGTAACAAAAAAACTTCAAGGGTAGGTTTTAAGTGTCATCAGAAATAACGGTGGGCACGCGATTACAAGAGAAGGAATGAGTTAAATCTCTAAGGTAATGAGATAGTATGAAGAAAGTAATGATCGAATATATGTGAATTAATTGATGATAATACTGTAGGTGGAATATAATAAGGTAATAATGACAAAGACAGAAAGAAGCTAACTCATGGAAGTAGGAGTAACGTGATACCCAAAACTAATAACAAGCTAAGATAAGTTAGGGATTATATATAGTAGAACGTGATTCAATGATATAATTTTAAGTAATACAGTCTTTTGAGTGAGTTAGTAATGCAATAGCTTTTCTTATAACTGAGGTTTATAAATAATACCGAAGTTTGCACAATAGATTCAAAAATTAGTAGAGAAACCTTGGCCATTAACTGAATGTATACAACCTTATTTACTATAGAGATCATTAAAGAAGCTACATTACAACACCTCGTGGTATGCTCCAAAGACGGACTTGATTTTATATTAGTGAAAATGAAGGTATGACAGGGGACAAGGAATGATCTAGATAGTGTAAGTGTTCCTAGAACATGCCAAGATCATCTAAGAGTGATTTGTGTGTGAATACATCAAAATTAAGTTGCGGAAGACTTACATTGATTAGATGAATTTGAAGACATTTCCATGGATGTTGAAGCTTCCAAGCCTTCTTGAGTGTTTCCAACACTTGGGTGATTTTACCTATCACCTTGATTCACTCCTTTAAGTGCTAGCTTGGAACAAAATGAAAGAAAAAAAATTTCTCCTCCAAGGAGATGAAGTTTCGGCCATGGTGGGAGAATGAGAGAAGATGATGTTTTTGTTATTTTTTAGTTTCTAAAACTAATACCAATGTCAACATCCAAGAGTTGGTATTTGGTTTTAATTTCAAAATAAAATAATAAAGAGTGTTGGATTTGGTTGGAGTGTAGAGAAAGCAATCCCAAGCTTTCAATCAACCAAATACCAAATTCCATCAAGTGTCAAACATTTGATGTAAGTTGGTGGGCCCCACTTCAAATTCCAAATTTAAGTCGGACAATCCAACAAGCAACATTGCTCGGTCCCGGGTTCGTTTAATTCCGAATTAAGCGAATTACCGTTGTGACTTAATTAAATCTAATTTAATTAAATAATAATGCCTAGCAAAATTATTACGAAAGTCGCTTGCGAATTAATTCTAAATTAATTCGTTCGCTAGAATTAAAATCCAATTTTAATTCCGCTTTGAAATCCAATTTCATTTAATATATCTAATATATTATTTTAGCCCAATTAAATAAATTAAATAGTAAAATCTAATTTCACTATTAAATTTACTTTACTGATTGATTTTAAATTAATCGCGTTCTCTCTTCTCGACGAATTTAATCCCAGATAAATTCTCGACGCAATTAATCCCAGATTAATTCGTTATCTTTTAATTAATCCCAGATTAATTTATTACCGTAATTAATCCCAGATTAATTTTCTCTCTCATAATTAATCCCAGATTAATTCTTTTGTTCGAGTCAAATCTCAACGGTGAATCTTCGAGAAGCGACCCAAGAGATCCCTGGATATGTTGGCAGTAAATACGGTCATCAGACTATCCGAATACGTGTGTTCCTGGTACCACGTTCCTACCGATTTACAAGACATGGTTGGCTTCTAGCAAAGCACCGTGCCTACCCAATTCTCCAGAAATATTCAACGAGGAATATATAATCTTTGTCAGGCGTAGCATACGTAGTATTGCATATTACGATCCAGTATCAGATGTCACATGCTAGGCCTGGGGCTGGAATTGTGTCTGCCCCGTACGAAGTATATATCTAATCTCTGGTAACTAGTCTCTATAATCCGATAATCATGACCTTGTCATATTATCCCGATAGCTGCAACATACAAGAGTACCAGTTCCGTATCCTGCGTGATCATCATCTCCATATGACTGAAGTGATACTTCCATCTTGACATCACACCCAATACACTACGATTCTCAGTATACCCAGAAGAGGCGTACACAGAACCTGTTAAAGCCCCGAACGACCAAAACCAAAGTATACTGATTGTCGCAAGTATTAGCGATGCAAGTCCAGGTTAAGACCAAATACACCTACCCTGATTCGGATTCCCATAGACACATAGTCATACTACCAATGGGATTCCGATGGGTCTATCCAGAGCGAAGCTGTTTCCATACCATCGGTAAACAGAACCTCCTATTACACTTGCATGAGTATCCATTACCAAATATATGAGAACTATGTCGTTACGCTTTCATAACACGCACAAGTGTAATACTAGCCTATTCGTATTATCGATGTCCAGTCTCGATAATACTACGACTATGGATATTTAATGATTAAACCTTACGTGGATTAATACTGTCTCATATCTTATTAATCCGGTACTAATCATATGGACTTTTATCATTTATAAATTCCGGTAATCCAATTACAAATGATAAAAGAGCAATTTCATTTTCCACATAGTTTATTTGTACAACAACACCATGTTCTGTACAAATAGTGATGCTATGGGTCATAATTGTCCAATAATCTCCCACTTGGCCTATAGCCAATCACTCAAGTGTCCTACACCTGAACTATGTACGGGTCGCTCAAACTTCTGCTGAGAAACAGCTTTCGTCAGCGGATTTGCAATGTTATCATATGATGCGTTTTATTCGATCATCACATCATCACGATGTATGATCTGACGAATCAAATGAAATAGTTGAAGTGTATACTTGGATCGTTGATGAGACCTCGGTTCCTTAGCCTGTGCTATATCCCAGCTCAGCTGCTAACAGAACTATACATAATCCAATTAGGATTATATAGATCCAAAATACTTCTTTTGCTGCCTCAGTTGCAGCAATGTTCCACTTTTGTTATTTATTCGGTAACAATATCTTGCTTGGAAGATTTCCAGCTCAATGTTCCGTTATTCAAACTATATAGTACCCTTATTACGACTTACAGTCATTTTTATCGGTATGGAAATTTATATCGGTGAACCCAGTCACCTCAAGTTCTCATTTCCCCATATTATCAGAAAGCATCCTTAGTTCATCCAAGATTCTCAAGGATGTTCTTTACATTAATCCAGTGACCATCACTTGGATTAGCCTGATTGTGACTCCATATGCTCAAAGCATATGAGACACCAGGTCACGTATATATTTTTCAATGTACGAGTTCTCGGAGAGTGCCAACAACTTTTAGATCTAAACCAGTAGATCTTTATTCCTAGAATAAATGTTACCTCTCTGTGGGACACAGGAACTGGGCGACACATGCTGTTCTAGGCTCATGGCCTAGTCGGGAGTAAGGAGTAGCCACAGGGGACTAAACCGGAGAATAATAGAGTCGCCACCCGGTGTGAACCGGGAAAATGAGATTTAAGGTCGCACTCACCCCTCGCAAGGGAAGACCTCAAACCGTTGGGTTCAGAATGGTCCCTTACTTATGTCACTTGTAATGAAATGATTTGTGTAATAATTTAATCAAGCTTAAGTAACACTTATTTCCAAGAGTATCATGCTTCTAAATCCATATGCACAAAGATAAAACTTACACCTAAATTCATGTATTTCTCATCTAAGATTGCATGCTTGAAAGTACATCAAAGTAGCGACGAACATACAACTTCATTGGCATATTGTTTTCATGGAAACACAAGCACACATTAACCACGCAAGCACACATAAAGGCGAATCAAATAATGGCGAACATGTGATTTCATAGACATATCATAAACAAATAGCCATTACATGTCCATGCAAAAATAAAAGAGTCAACTAAGTACATAATGCAAAAAGACACTTAAGGATGCAATTAGGTATTAAAGTAAGCATGCTATGACATGGTGCAAAAGAAGATAACTAATATGGACACAAACACACATGTGAGCACCTTTCCAAGTGGTACGTGGAATTGTATCCCAAGTACAGACCGCATTACCATCCATTCGGAATCGGCTACGGAATTTATGTCTGGGTTTCCATCCGATATACCACAAGAAATAATACTCAAATGCTATCATGACATGGATATATGAATTGTAATACGTTAAGCCAAGACTAAGGTAGGTGATGCATCCAATATATGAAAGACGCAGCAAATATCGTGGTAAAGGTAGCCTTTTAGGCTTTTCTTCCTTCAAATGGAGAACCTTTTTAGTCCAACACAATAATGGTTTTAACCCCTCCAAATAGGGGACCTTTAATCCGACTTACTAAGCCCATGCGCTCGATCGCATCATACATACAAAGAATAAAGACAATAATATCAAGCTTAGTATACCCGATTAAACACATCTTACATTCAACCGAACACACATCAACCGGCGCGGCAAAACATCGTGGTAAATGGTTTTAAACCCCTCAAAATAGAGGACCTTTAATCCGACTTACTAAGCCCATGCGCTCGATCACATAATGCATACAAAGAATAAAGACAATAATATCAAACTTAGTATATCCGATTGAACACATCTTACATTCAACCGAACACACATCAACCGGCGCGGCAAAACATCGTGGCAAAGGGTTTTAACCCCTCAAAATAGGGGACCTTTAATCCGACTTACTAAGCCCATGCGCTCGATCACATAATTACATAAACAAGTAACATGCGGAATTTAAATGACGAATAATAAATAAATCAAAGCAACATAAAACAAAAGAAGGTGCCGTTTACTCAAGCGGTACGTGGAGTTGTATCCCGAGTACAGATCATACTACCGTCTATTCAGAATCGGCTATGAAATTTATGTCCGGGTTTCCATCCGATATACCGTGAGAGTTGACACATCTTTCATTTTATTCCAAGGCCACAACATACAATATTTCGTAATACATGTATATTTATCTACTCAAGGGCCACAACATGCATTTTAACATAATAATCATGCGAACAATACTCAATAAATAATAAAAATAAAACTGAAAACGAGTGTGAAAAAATACCCTCAGGTCTAACCTTTTATGTCGACTTTCGGACTCGCGTTTCACGACCGTCGAAAGGGCTATCGCTCCGCAACTTTTCCGGTTCACTGGTTTGCATTTTACCTCGCTGTTTCACTGCTCAAGCTACTATTTTGACTCCGTTTTGCTGATGTTTCCTCGTGGTTTTCTGCTTACTGTTTCAGGTGTGTTAATGGACTGTTTTTGGCAGTTTCGGGGACTGTTTTGGGTGGTTTCGGGGAACAGTTTTGGGGATTTCGTGGGGCTATTTTGCGGACTATTTTCTGGAGGCCGTGGGCAGTGTGGTGCGCTGAATTGGCCAAAAGGGTGTTGTGTGGCTATCTGTGAACGTGTGGGTTTGTTTGTGGCGTTATAGGGCAGGTGCGCTTGTGACGTGTTGGCTTGTTATGGAGCAGGTGTGAATTGGCTGAGTGCGTTTGATTTATGTGGCTGAAGGGCAAGGCTGATGGTGTGAGTGCTTGTGAACGTGAAGTGAGAAGGAGAGCCGAGAGTTAAGTGTTGATTTGTGGCTTTTGAAGGCTAACGACGTGGACATGGAATGAATGAGTTCGGCTAAGTGGGCTGGTTCGTGATTGATTTGATGAAGGCAATTGGAGGTGTGCTTTGTGGCAGTAAGAGGAGGTTTAAGGCTGTGAACGTTAGTGGGGCATGAAGCTTTTGAATGATTAGGGCTTTTTTTGTTTTATTTTTTTTGTTTTTGGCCGTGAATGAGAGTAGATTGGAGATGGGGTTGGCTTTGGTTTTGGGTGTTTATATAGACAAGAGCTAGGGTTTATCCTTGTCTCACAAGGAATGGATTTTTGCATTAAAGGGAGGATTTGATTTGGTGTTGGATAAGGAAATCAATGGATATGATTAGGGGACATGTCTTGGCTAGATTAGGAATACAATATTTTAATTGGTTATGATTGATTTTAATTAGGCATAATATTTCTTTAATTTAGTATATAATATTTTAAAGTAGGAAGTTAATATATTTGATTTATCTAAATTAGGTAGGATTATATTTTATGTTTTATTTAATTGGTAAATGGTTTAATTATTTTATTTAATTCAATTACATTATTTAATTAATATTTAATTTAATTTGGGTGTATTTAGGGTGATGGGCATGTGGGCCTTGTCTTGGTGGGCTAGGTGTTGTGTTGGTTTGGTGAGTGGGTTTGGGCCAAGGTTAAATGGTTCTGGGTTTTTTAGGCTAAAGGTGCTTTAAAACGGAGGTCCAACGAGCGAGCTTGGAGCTAAACAAGTGAATAAAATCTAATGAAACACCGATTCCCTTCCGACGACCGTTTCCCGCAATATCCTTAACTAAAAGGTAGTGTCTCCAGATGAGACTCATCATAAGGACTCACATGCAAAAATGCAGTGCCTACACTCTCCCAAGTATTCCATGGAGAATTTTAATGAAAGCCAAGCTTTCACCGATTACATTATGGGAATGTTATTACTTAAAAAACAATATATCATCAACTTATAGGACATTTATTGTCAGTGCTCTCCCACTAACCTTCTTATATACACAAGAATCATATTCGTTTTGAATTAAATCATATACCATTATGATCACATCAAAACGCTGGTTCTAAGAACGCAATGCTTGCTTCAATCCATAAATGGATCGATTTATCTTGCAAACCTTTTTTGCATATTTGGGCACAGCAAAACCGTCAGGGTGTTATTAACATCCTCCAAAAGGTTTCCGTTCAATGAAAGCGGTTTTGAAACATGCAGCATTAGCAAGCATTATCCGAATGGATTTAATCATGGCAACAGGTAAAAGGTTTCGTCGTAATTGGCATTATGTTGATGAAGATACCCTTTCTGTACAAGCCTAGCTTTATACATTTGTATGTTGCCATCCATGTATGTATTCCTTGAAGACTCATATAGTACTAATAGGCACAATGCCTTCTGGTACATCAACCAGTGTCCAAACTTGGTTGTATACATGGAATCCATTTCGGACTTCAAGACACTTTGCCATAAAAGGAGTCGATACCTTGTATAACTTCCTCATACGTAGCTGGTTCGTCTTCCTCAATAAGATTGATATCTACATGAGGTGAGATCAGAAACCCAGACCTCTCAGGTTGTTTTCTGACTCTCTCCGACCTACGCGGTTCTTGTGTATTCGAAGACTGTGGTACAGTTTCATCCCTGATGAACTGTTGGTGTTCTGTGAGGACTCGGTGCCTAGAGCAGTATTACTCCGATTTTCATCGAGTTTTACTTTCCTCCAACTTATCACTGCATATAGGAATTCCTCTTAGGAAAACCACATGGAGAGCAACAATTACATTGTTCTCTTGTGAGTTGTGTAAGTACTATACTTTGGTTTCCCTAGGACAACCTACAAATAGGCACTTATCCGATTTGGGTTCTAGTTTGGTATCATCAAAACATTCAATTATATGCCCAACATCCCAAATTATCAGGAATGAGAAACCCGGTTTCTTTCCTGTTCATATCTAATATAGAGGCTGTCCAACAGACTTTTGACGGAACCTTATTCAAAATAAGTATTGCAATGTTTAATGTGTATCCCTAGAAGTAAATTGGTAGCTTAGAGCGACTCATCATTAACCTTACTATGTCCGATAAAGTTTGGTTTCTTAGTTTGGACACACCGTCAAATTGAGGTGTTCCGGGAGGAGTCCACTATGAAAGAATACCATACTCTTTCAAGTAATATTGAAACTTATATGTTTAAGTATTTTACACTATAGTCCGACCGTAATGTTTTTAATACTTTTACCGGTCTGTTTTCTTACTTCGTGTCGAAACTCTTTGAATTACTCAAAAGTTTCTGACTTGTGTTTCATAAGATACATATAACCGTAACGTGATGCCACGTCCGTAAAGGTTACGAAGTATTCATATCCACCTCTAGCCTAGCTAGACATGGGCCCACTTACGTCACTATGAACGAGGGCTAACAGATCGGTGACACTTGCACTTTTACCAAGTAAAAGGTGTTTTAGGCATTTTGCCTAATAAACTAGATTCGTAGACATCATTTGAATTAGAATCAAATCCGTCCTAGTACCCACTCTTCGAAAGTGTGGATATACGAGTCTTGTTTATGTGTCTCAGACAACAATGCCACAAATAAGTCTCATCTGATTAATTCAGTTTGAGTTATTTGTTTGTCATGCTATATGTATGAGATTAATTTATATTCTAAATATAAATAATGTTATTCACATCTAATGTGTATATCTCAATATCTTCTTTATAAACAAAACACTTAGTGTTCTAGAATATAAAGGTACACCCGCAACAGGTTAAACTAGATACAAAGATAATGTTTCTAGTCAAACTAGGTACATTATAACAGTTTCCTAATTCAAGTACATGCCCAAAGGGCAGTTCCAAAACGTAGGTTTCTACGGCCAAAACAACGACTCATGTCATATTTCTGACTCATAGGTCGATCTCAACTGAAGCCAGTCTCCTGCTAATCAGCAGATCCCGCACATCAGTACATATATTTATGTACCATATCCAGTATCTAAAATCCAATTTTAAGACCAGCAGTGGACATGTTTATAACAAACATACCTGAAGCCAGAGCCTTGCCCGTCTTCACTTCCTTCATGTCTGCATTGTCCATATGGCAGTCACGCTTCCAGTGACCCCGTTTGCCACAGTTTAGGTAGACATCTTGTGATATGTCCTTTGTCTTCCCAGAAGACTGTGACGATATTGTCTTTGCCGCCTTTTAGAAGCTCTGGCTCTGCCTTCTTGAGCATAGCCATCAACTCTCTAAGAGTTTTCTCTTGGTTCATAATGAACCTGCCCCAGCATTCGGGCAGAGACTGTAAGATCAAATCTTTGGAAGTCTCGGCCACGTAGGTAATGCCCAACTAACCTTGATGTTCGATGTCAGCAATCATCTGCGACACCTAGTGCTCGACAGATGTACCCTATGACATATGCAAACGAAAGAGCTTCTTTTGCAATTCGTACTTCTAAGATCTAAGGTTAGATCTATGAAGATCCTTTAATTTCAACGTCATGGTATAAAGATCTAATCCTTAGTTCTCACGATGGAATTAAAGAGTCATTGCGGCATGTATAACGGATTGAGCACTAAAGTTATCATCACCATGAGTCTTCCAAAGGTCATGCTCCACTATTTGCTCAACTCCGGGCTCAGGCCCGAGAGGTTTCTCTATCAAATAGAATAACTTCTCAGTTCCCAGGACTATCCTGAGGTTCTATTTCCAATCTGAAAATTGGAGCCGTTTAAAGACATTTTTCACCTAGGATTATGTTTTAAACGCTAATCTTTCAGTTATCTTGATTCCAATAGTCCAACTATCCAATCAACGATTTCGGGTACAATCGAATATAATGATTACTATAGTCTAACTATATAACCAACTATAAATGATCGGTTAAATTCAAATGTATTGATTATTATAATCCAATTATATAACCAACTACAAATGAAGTAGTTTGAATACAGTCCAACTGTTCAATTAAAATAACAATTGAAAATTAGTCCAACTAATATATTTATATTTAAATAATTAATGATGAAAAATGAAAAGAGCGCGTATTGGCAAGTATCTAAACGAAATAGCAAATTTAATACTTGCCTCCCACTATTTTTCGGCGAGCCTCTAACCCTCAGTGGAGTACTCGGGAAACCTAGTTTCCTAGTGGGCTAGGATCCCGTTAAATAACACATAACCTTGACTTTGGCCAACAAGTTGTATGAAACTTAATTAGGTAGATCTTTAAGATCAATTGGATCCCATCCAATTCCTAGATCCAGTAGGTGGACCTCCAAGTCCGAAACATATATCCAATATATGCCAATATATCCAATATATTGCCTAACC
This sequence comes from Zanthoxylum bungeanum, assembly GCA_019454045.1. NCBI lineage: Eukaryota > Viridiplantae > Streptophyta > Magnoliopsida > Sapindales > Rutaceae > Zanthoxylum > Zanthoxylum bungeanum. Next base: position 49,744 of record SKCR01042188.1, read on the forward strand.
TTTTCCTCTGAATCAACTAAGCCTTGGCTTTGGCTCAACAAGCTTAATGAAACCAGTTAAGCGTGACCCATTGACAGTGGGAAAGCTTCGTAATCGAGGCCGATGAACAAGAAGTGACCTTGACTTTGGCCAACTAATCACAACTTGCCCAAGGCGTACGAAATGGAACAAAGCCTTCATGATTCAAACACATCCGCGATGGACAAAGGTCTTGACTTTGGCCGACAAACCAATGCCAATCTTGGATCTTGACAGAGAATCACTCAATGGAAGGAAAAACACTTAATATAAAATTAGGGTTTTTGTCACGATTTGGCAACCAATTTATTATTTTTAATTAGGTCTTATCATACACCCTTAAGCATGCATTCTAAAAGCATAATAAGGTGCGATAAAATTAATAATGATATGCGGATGGATATACAATAAATTGTTCCTAGAACAAATCTCTCCATTTCCTCTCTCCCGCTAGCACTATTCATACTTCTACCCAATTACATAATACTTCTAAAGAAACCTCATTTACATTGAGGGGAATAGGTGAGAAGAGAAATACAATGAGAAAAGAGGTAATAGGCTGGACACGCAGGTCCAATTTAATAAATTCTAAATTTATTACAACAATTTCCAAAATTGCCCTCACCCTTCTAATATCCATCCGATATACATTATTCATACATACATCCAAGTATTCACACAAAGCATGTTATCAATCAATCTAATCCAATTAATCAATCTTTGATTAATGACCATCCAATGTTCAAACAACGATTTGATTTGCGCGAGTCAAACTCGTTTAAGAATAAATATTCAAAGTAAGTATTCTTGAATTATATCGAACTACAATTTTTAATCCAATTTAAATTGTATTCAATACTAATTCATATTTAATTCCAAATTAAATAATTACACTTATTTATGTTCCTTAAAGACTTGGATTCTAAATCTAATCTTATCGGGTCTCAAAGGCCCAATTAGTATCCAATATTATTCAATTAAAGTCCAATGGGCTTTCAATTAATTCTTTAGGCATGGGCTTGGGTAATTATGGGTCTAACCCAAGATGCCAAGGCCCAATTAGGAATCACCCTATGCCAAAAATCAATTTAGGCCCATTAGGCCCAATTAAAATTTTAAGGGCCCAATTATCATATTTGGACTTTATGGAAATGGTTTTAGGCCCAATTGGATCCAATTAATTATCCTAAACCAAACTTGGCCCAACCAAGCCCATTAAGCCCAATTACAACAAATTAAATTAACTCATTATTCCAAATTACAAATTAATTCAATTCAAGTGTAATTACCATAATTAATTAATTAAACTAATGCTTCCAAAACACTTAATTAATTCAATTAATCATGCTCTACAATTTCAATTCATGTCCAACATAAATTGAAGCAAAACAATTCATTATAACATGCTTCATAACTCACGGTATCCAATTTTGATTTCAATCCAATTAAATCACAAATCAATATACTCATGCATTTAAACACATCCACTGGTCTAAAAAACAAAAATCACCATGAGCTTCTAGGTCTCTAACTTTCGGCCAAGCCTAAGGAAATTGGGGATTTTTGATTCAATCAAATTTTCTCAATTCCTAAGATGTACAAACCCAATTTAACATCATCCAAGCTCAACCAAATCATCAATTTAAGAAAATACATACTCCAAGCATAAATTCCCAAATTAAAGTCCATGAACCCTAGAATTCCAAATCAAACTTAGGAGGCTCTGATACCATTGTAAGTGTTCCTAGAACATGCCAAGATCATCTAAGAGTGATTTGTGTGTGAATACATCAAAATTAAGTTGCGGAAGACTTACATTGATTGGATGAATTTGAAGACTTTTCCATGGATGTTGAAGCTTCAAAGCCTTCTTGAGTGTTTCCAACACATGGGTGAGTTTCCCTATTACCTTGATTCACTATTTTAAGTGCTAGCTTGGAACAAAATGAAAGAAAAAATTTTCTCCTCCAATGAGATGAAGTTTCGGCCATGGTGGGAGAAGGAGAGAAGATGATGTTTTTATTATTTTTTAGTTTCTAAAACTAATACCAAAGTCAACATCCAAGAGTTGGTATTTGGTTTTAATTTCAAAATAAAATAATAAAGGGTGTTGGATTTGGTTGGAGTGTAGAGAAAGCAATCCCAAGCTTTCAATCAACCAAATACCAAATTCCATCAAGTGTCAAACATTTGATGTAAGTTAGTGGCCCCACTTCAAATTCCAAATTTAAGTCGGACAATCCAACACGCAACATCGCTCAGGTCCGGGTTCGTTTAATTCCGAATTAAGCGAATTACCGTTGCGACTTAATTAAATCTAATTTAATTAAATAATAATGCCTAGCAAAATTATTACGAAAGTCGCTTGCGAATTAATTCTAAATTAATTCGTTCGCTAGAATTAAAATCCAATTTTAATTCCGCTTTGAAATCCAATTTCATTTAATATATCTAATATATTATTTTAGCCCAATTAAATAAATTAAATAGTAAAATCTAATTTCACTATTAAATTTATTTTACTCATTAATTCTAAATTAATCACGTTCTCTCTTCTCGACAAATTTAATCCCAGATAAATTCTCGACGCAATTAATCTCAGATTAATTCTTTCTCTTTTAATTAATCCCAGATTAATTTATTACCGTAATTAATCCTAGATTAATTTTCTCTCTCATAATTAATCCCAGATTAATTCTTTTGTTCGAGTCAAATCTCAACGGTGAATCTTCGGGAAGCGACCCAAGAGATTCATGGATATATTGGCAGTAAATACGGTCATCGGACTATCCGAATACATGTGTACCCGGTACCACGTTCCTACCGATTTACAAGACATGGTTGGCTTCTAGCAAAACACCGTGCCTACCCAATTCTCCAGAAATATTCAACGAGGAATATATAATCTTTGTCAGGCGTAGCATACGTAGTATTGCGTATTACGATCCAGTATGAGATGTCACATGCTAGGCCTGAGGCTGGAATTGTGTCTGCCCCGTACGAAGCATATATCTGATCTCTGGTAACTAGTCTCTATAATCGGATAATCATGACCTTGTCATATTATCCCGATAGCTGCAGTACTAAAGAGTACCAATTCTGTATCCTGTATGATCATCATCTCCATATGACTAAAGTGATACTTCCATCTTGACACCACACCCAATATACTACGATTCTCAGTATACCCAGAAGAGGCATACACAGAACCTGTTAAAGCCCCAGACGACCAAAACCAAAGTATACTAATTTTCGCAAGTATTAGCGATGCAAGTCTCAGGTTAAGACCAAATACACCTACCCTGATTCGAATTCCCATAGACACATAGTCATACTACCAATGGGATTCCGATGGGTCTATCCAGAGCGAAGCTGTTTCCGTACCATCGATAAACTGAACCTCCTATTACATTTGCATGAGTATCCAATACCCAAATATATGAGAACTATGTCGTTACGCTTCCATAACACGCACAAGTATAATACTAGCCTATTCCGCATTATCGATGTCCAGTCTCGATAATACTACGACTAGGGATATTTAATGATTAAACCTTACGTGGATTAATACTGTCTCATATCTTATTAATCCGGTACTAATCATATGGACTCTTATCATTTATAAATTCCGGTAATCCAATTACAAATGATAAAAGAGCAATTTTATTTGTCACATAGTTTATTTGTACAACAACACCATGTTCTGTACAAATAGTGATGGTATGGGTCATAATTGTCCAACAGATAGATCATGTTACGGAAGCTAAAAATTGAGAAATAAATAGTTTCAATAAGTGGTAAGTTTGATTCTGTATTTATTATGTCATTGTGTGGGTTTCCAAGAGTTGGAAAGGAAACGGTGCAGACTACATTTCCCTGACTAGAACAAGGCTCCATGTTAACATTCGTTATATATGGAACTAATCGAAGTAACCTTAAGTTGAGGAGTAAGAGACATAGTTATATAGATTTCTTAGAAATTACGTAGCACGGTAACGACTCGTGACCCAAGGATTAAGGATTGCATTTCTGTAGGCTACTCGATTTTTGGAATACAACAGCAACACTAACGTTTAATACCATTTAAGAATCTGAAAATTATTGAAGGATTGGTTCCTCATTGGTTGCTATCCAAAAGGAAGCTCCAAGCCTAATATGTGTCAAGGAATAAGGTATATTACGTACCTTTATATACTTTGATTTGAGGACGAATAATTTTAAAGGGGGGAACTGTTACAGCCAAAACTTTGCACTATAACTCAAATAAAATTATAGAGGCTCGAAATAAAATTTTAATTTTAATTTTAAATTTTTTAATATTTTAGAAATCATAAAATAATCTTAAAATAGATTTCGCACCTTAAGAATCTCGTTCGGAGTTCCCGGATAAATTTTCAAATTCAACACTTTTACTATTTATTTAAGTTAACAATAAGAGTGGTAATGAGTCGGGCCGAACCCGGGATTCCCGAGAATTTTTTCTAGGCCCAGCCCGGCACGACTTGGGCTGGGCTTTATCTGGTCTGATTTTTTAATAATAAAAAATTATGAATATAATTTATTATTTAAATATTTATATATATATATAATTTATTATATAAATATTTATATATATATAATTTTTTTAAGCCCGAGCCCAGATTTATTGTGTTGAGCCCTGCTCGGGCCTCATATTCCAGGGCCTGGCCCGAAATATTTTTATCTCGGGCTGGACCAAAGCCAGGGCGGGCAGGACCAGACCTGGGCGTTTTTACCATGAGATAACAGTCAGCTCTTCCATATTTCAATCCTAATTTTTTCACACGATATCTGATATTTTTGAATTTTATATCATCGGAAAGCTCTGACCAAGACCTATAACTTTTGTGTTGAACAGTTTCTCAAATTCGGACCCGAAATAGGTCAAAAATATATGTTTAAGTTGCATGAACTGTGTATTTCGTGAATAAATCCAAAAATAATGAAACCCTTTCATTTCATTTGAAGTGACCACTTTTCCCTTGACTTGTATTCGATATAAATAATCCATGAGCCCATTTTTGGGACATTATCTTCTTCTTCCTCGTCCATGCATATATGGTGTTGGCAGATTTCTTGGAAATTTTGAGCATAATCAAGACGAGAAAGCTTGTTCACTCCTTTCTCTTCTCATTTTTTTTCCAGTTTTGAGCATGAATAAAGGAATCCCCAATTTATCCCCAAGAACCCTAGATCTTATCTTGTTCATTTAAGATTTAATTAAGTAGTTAGTGTGCATCCACATGCATTTTATGATTGTTTACACATGGATTAGGTGTCAATTTAGAAAAAACTCAATTTTCCTCAAAGCTTAAGGGCTGATTTTTTATTTTTATATTTGAAGGCAATATGCAGTAGTCTATGCTTTGGGTGAAGCTAGTTTGTAGAGTTTGCTTGGAAATATTGTAGTAATGGTGTTTAAATGGGCATGTTGCACGCCAAGTGTTCGAAAAAATATATAACTTAGATAAAATTAAGAAAGTAAGTAGGTTATATATGTAATAAAGGGTGTTCATAACAGTGAAAATTTTATTGGAGGTTGCCGAATTAAGAGTATTATGGAAGAGGGAAAAATAAGGAAGTGGAGCAGTGAAGTTAATCTGATATATTTTCTGGACAGGTTCTGATAATTCATTTATAAGTTGAGTTTTTGATTTCCAAATGATGAAATGTAAAATTCTTGATAAAGTAGACACATTAAGAACCATTCTATTAAAATTTCAGCCCTGATTCATTCCCAATTAGTTACGGTAAATTTTCAAATTTAGGCATCAAACAGTGCATTCTTAACTACTAGTAGAACTAAGTTTCCGCTACCGCACTTGCATAGCTCCAAATCTAACCCCATAAAACTTATAGATATCATATATATCTCTAATATTCAGCAAGATTAAGTCTCCATGCATAATATATAATTTTATTCCATATGAAAATATTCCGAGTTATAGAAACTAACGATTGTATGGACTTTAGATCGATGTCATGATACTAGACGGTCACCCACACCGTGAACCGCTCTGGATTTTCCAAAGCACTATGAGAGGATATTTTATTTTCATAATCACTACAAGAAAAAAAGGCTTTTACTGATACTAAATTAGTGTCAGTAAAGGGTTTTACTGACACTATATAAATGTGTCAGTGTTGCCGCAGCCAGAAATCACTGACACTAGTTTCTAGTGTCAGTAAACGTTAATAATGTAGTATCAGAAAATTATTGACACTATGGTATCAGTAATCTCTCACACTATTTTAGTGTCAGTAAATTATTGACACTATAACATCAGTATTTAGTGATACTATAGTGTCAGTAAATTTTGTTACTGCAGTATCAGTATATCGCATATATTTGATTTTTAGTGTCAGTAATTATTGTTACTATAGTATCAATATCCGTCAATATCTTTTAAAATTTAAAAATCGTATTATTTCACAATTATATTTCTTATGTTTTGTAATTAAATTAATCATAATATATATATATATATAATATATATATATATATATATATATATATATATATACCAACTCAATGAAATAAAAAACTAAAAAATTACATTTATATAAAATTCGCAATATAATAGATTAATCGTATTAATCAATTCAACAGTATCACATGATGAATACAAAAACTCCATAGACAATCTTTAAATTAACATATATATATTTCAAAAACTACTCTTAAAGTCCCACCAAAATGTCATGCCCCCACCAAAATTCATGATACTTGTTGAGAAGCCTGCAACAATCCCCCAACAATATGACATCTGGCACAAAATCTGAAATTATAAACCAAATGTTAAGAATTAGATGGACTTCCAAAAAAAATCGATATCTTCATAAATAAAAACATTAAATACATCCAAATAAAAATACAAAATATAAATACAAAATATAACCCTAATCTAATTTTTGTCACATAAAGCATTTATTGACAATAACCATACCAACAACCTAAGAGCATGCATATAAAAAACCAAATGACATCCATAATAACAAGTTGTATCTTTCATACCGCTACATAATCACCAAAACAAACAAATCAATAACATACAATAAAAAGCATAGAAATAAAGACTGGTAGTTTGGCATGTAAAAGACTGGTCTAGATTGGCCAACAAGCATCTGCTGTCCATACTGCAATCAGATGGATAAGGGTAATAAATGTCTAATCAGATGATACAAGCATAAGTACCCCTGATTAATGTCGTAAGAAAGAACATGCAGTCTCTGATACAAATTTGAAGCCACGTCATACCTGGGGTCCATGTGGATGATAATATGTTTGGGGTGACTGCATTGGTGCAACCTGATATATGACAGGCTGGTGCCCAGCTACCACTGATCCCATCTGAAAATTTAAGTTAGCCACAAATATCAAACAAGTTGAACAGCATGCATTGAGATTTTTCATGAAATGCATGTAATTTCCATCTAATGGAAGCATAAAAGTCATAACATATTAGTAAACATCATAAGAAGAGAATTTGGATTGGTTTAAGTTAAAAACTAATCCAAAGTTAAAAACTAATCCCAATAAAAAACCATTCACACTCCTTACATGAAACCATGAAAAATAAGGCTTGAAGGGGAAAAAAATTCAACTACTTACTCCAAAACCAACAGGCAAGCCATGCATATGTGGTACGGCAGACACATTTGGTGGATGATAGAAGGCATTATCACCAACAGGAGATAGAGGCCTAGCAGGCACTTGAGAGGGAATGAAACTCTTTGCATTAGGATTGAATTTAAATTCCTGAAACCCATAGACGAAGAATATGTTAACACATTGAGAAGAAAAATATTTAACACGGGAAGAGAGTATAGTAAGAATAAACACTTAAGTCATCTATCTTAATGTATTTGTGACAGCAGTAAAGTCAAATGATCATATAACACCCATAATATCAATCACACATTGGCATGGGGATTCAATGTTGATTTTTCAGAAGAAAAAGAACCCACTGATGAGCTTGGAGATAAACCAGGAGCATTAGAAGCTAGAGTGGCAGCTGCACGATCTGAATTAGACGATGCAGAACTACCAGGTCTTCCACGAGGATTTACAGATTGTAATTCTCTAGGGGCTTTACTAGATACTGCAGCTTCCAATGGTTCACCATGGGAACTTGTCTTTTCATTACCCTTAGATAAAACAATAGATGTCGTATATGAAGTTGCATTCGCAGATTGTCCCACTTTGTCAGTGCCATCCATCTCACTGTTTGGTGACGATTGTGAATCTATATCAAACATTGCACGTGGTTAGCACCATAAACTTACTGGAGAAACCATCATAATCAAAATATGTGTAAATTAGATTACATGCTGATGATTAAGAAATTAATAGTGATATTTTCAAAGTCAAAAAATCAAAAATTCAAAATACAAATGCAATTTATGAAAATTGGCATCTCATGAACATTAGTATCATACATCAGTCTAGTTTCAATCAAATTGTATTCACTCACCCCCAGATTTTGGCAATTGAGCATCCTCTGGTAGCTGCAACAGATTAAGAGCAAAGGAAAAAGGAATATATATGTTAGAAGAAAATAAATCATAAGCACATTCACAAGGCAACTCCAAGTTTCCACCAGTAATTACGCAATAGTAACCAAGTCTAACTCACCGGCTGCTTTTCTACAAAATCCTTTGCATCATTATTTCCTCCACGATCACGAAGCAAATTCTCCTGGACCCTATAAATTCAAATGTTGAAACCCAGTCTCATAGGATAGCACAAGTTATCTTACTCATGATTGTAAAAACAGCTTTTTAAAAACGTAGAATCGTACGTTTTTACGATCATAGGGATTAAAATCTGGTTGAAACGCAACAAAATCGCAAATAGGGATAAAACATATAAAATTGTGATTTTTAGGGGGTGGAAATTGTAAAAACGCGAGTTTTGGGGCCATTTTGATCAAATGTCCCAAAGGCGTCGTACCTGGACAAAATAGAAATTGAAAACCCTAGCTCCTCTGTTTCTTTGTTCTGCACACACAGAAAATCAGAAATTACAAACCCTAGCCCCCCTCGTGAATCTTGAACAAAGCATGAGAGAAATTCTAAAACCCTAGCCACTCCTCTCCTCTGACTCATCTTCATCACAATCCCAAAGGGCTTAAAGGGTAATTCGCAACAACTTTCCCAGTTTCCATTCAAATAGAGAATTCAACAACCCAAAAACAATGAAAAGAACAAGGGCCACAACGGCACCGGATTTGAATTTGAATAAGGACAAATCACGGCCGGATCTTTCACTGGGCTTTCGCTTTTCATGGTTTCGAGTTTCTTGGAGGCCTTGTCTATGGAGGATTTGAGGGATTTGTAAGAGTTGGTTCGGTAAATGAGAAGCCATGTGAGTGATTCGCAAATGATGATTGTGCGACAAGAGTTGGTTCGGCAAGAGTTGGTTCGTAAATGATTCGCAAATGAGAAGCCATGAGATTTAGTAATATATGCGAAAAACACCACTTCCGTGAGGTGTTGGTTCGACTCCAGACGACTACGCGTTTTTTTTTTTTTTTATTTCTTACTGACACTATGGTAATAGTAATTACTGACACTAAAATCACTGATACCATAGTGTCAGTAATTATTGATATTTAGTGAAAAACACGGAAATAGGCACATTTACACGTCGTTTCTGACACTTTTAGCCTAGTGTCACTAACCTTAGTGTCAGTAAAGGCCTTTTTTCTTGTAGTGAATACTTTATTGAATTTATAAAGTTAAATGATTCATTTATGTTAAGTTATACTTTAAGATGAGGCCAAGTTGCCAAAATATTTTCATGAGTTAAAAATATTTTTAGACCAGTTGGGAAATATTATCATATTTTTGATATTTTGAGATGATTATTTTATGAATTTTTATAGACTGGGGAAAAACCCAGCCTCGGAGACTTTTGGAATTGATGGATTATGGAATTTACGGATACAGCAGACATGTGCACATATAGTTTCAGAACTAGGTGGACGGTAAAGTATGATGTCCCTAGATCCTAGTTTCAGGGCCAGGATCACAGCATTGATTAGCACTCAAGTCTATATTTCAGTGACTTGGGCAACGGCGAGACGTAACGCCCTAATGCACTAGTTAGGCATGTGGGGGACCACGATACGTAACGTCCTTATAAGTCATTTGTTTTCCAAGTGAGATTTTCAGAACGACAATTTTATGAAAATTTTTAGAAAGAATTAGTTTTACGAGAGATCTAAAAATTTTACAGAAAGAAGAAGTTTCTAGAAAATTTTGTAGAAATAGATTTATTTTCAGTCAAAAAGCGTTTTCAGAAAAGATTAGTTTTTCTTGTAAAAAGAGACGATTTCGGTTTCAGGAAATAAATTTTTTCATAAAGCATTTTAGTACATGTTTTAAACTGTCCACTTACTAGGTCGTTCAAACGATCTAACCGCCCACTCTCAAGTGTTTTATAGTTTTTAGGTCTACTCAGAGGACGAGCTCGAGAGGATGGATACTGATGGCAGTAACTAATGTTATTGAGCTCATATGGCAGTCAAGTCTGAGGTATATAGATCAGTTAAAGTCAAGGTTGTAAGAATTAAAGTACAAGTCATATGTTAGTTGCTTGACAGTCATTACGTAACATTGTCAGAGTCAAATTTACCACAGTTTTATGTGGCTAGCATAGAGTTGTAAGGAGCAATGGTTGTTTAAATAATTTAAGTTGGGCATGTAGCCCTCCGGTGTAAGTGTGTGATTTGTGATTGTCAAATAACAAGAAAAGCAGTAGAGTTCAGTTATTCAGTCAGTTATTTAGAGGGTGAGGGTGATAGAGTAACCTGTCATCTGTCGGTAGCATCTCCTAGAGGGGATATTACAGAACCACTACCTAAGAAACTATAATAACTTGAAAATGGCTTGGGTGAACCTGCACCCAAGCAACTACAAAAACTTCTGAAAGACTCATCTATGAGATAATGTGAGAAGACAGGAGAGGAAAAACCTCGATTATGGTTCTCGTGTGTGTTACGTTGTTATTTTTCTCAGCACAATTGTCTTTATTACACTAGAAGCTAATGACTTTACCAAACAAAAAGACCCTCCAAATTAAATTGAATAGTGAGTGAACTTATGTTGGTGTATGGTACTCTAAGTTCGATCCCGAAAAGTATGAATAGTTTGAATTCATACTTAAGCAATTTCCTTATCATTATAATAAATCAATATATATGTATTATTTTTGTTCTTTTCATACATTTTAGATCTAAAGTAGTTTAGATCAGACTGAGTATTTGTATTTTATGTGATAGAATTCCACTAATCATAAGTAGGATCTAAAAGTTCTTTTATTTGTTTACTAAATTCATTGAATAGGTCCTTGCCTTTTGTTTTACTAGAGACTGTAAATATAATCCTTTCTTGTTCATTAGCTTTTATTATATTATCAATCATTATAATCTTTAATCGGTTTTCTATATTTTCTGGTTTAGAGCTTATTTTATTTCTAAAAACTTTGAGTTTTTTATTTAAATTATTTAGATCATCAATATTTTTTATTTCGAGATCTTCTAAACCTTTTAAAAACTGATAAAGTTTTCTTTTCATTTTAATCAGATTGTATTTCATCTAAAATACTTGGTTCTTGGTTTAAACGCTGTCTAGCAATTAACTGATTTACTTGATTTCGAGTTAATCTAACTCTATTGCCTCTAGGGTCTATAAATCCTGGTACTATACCTTCATCATCAACAGTGTGATGCCTATTTATAGTGTTGTGTACAGTGTGAATAGTATTTTCATCTAAACGAGGCTCTGATACCATGCTTGACGGAGGGTTTATTAGAGTGGACGGGACCACTTTTTCAAAAATATAAACTAATCCATTTTTTAATTTTAAAGATAAAATATTCAAATCTAATCTTAATTTTGCACGCAATATACCAAATATGTTGATTTCAATGCAAACAATCATCATTTTTAAAGTTAGGTTTCCTGAAGATTCCTAAATCATATGATCATAGAACTGTAAAATAATTCCATACGATATAAAATAATCTTTTAAGGCCTTACCTCGTCTTCCTGATTAAGCGCACTCTGCTACCACCTCTACCTCCTGCAGTAACCTTCGTCTTTATGCTATGATGGACGATGTCTAACGGCTTCAACGCCTCTGCAACATATTGTCCTGATTTAGCAAAGCGACTCACTGTATGCTTTTGGTATTTGGTTTTAGAATTACACTCAACTTAAAATTTGAGTAAAAGAAAAGACTACTTTTATTTATATGCAAATATTTTACATATCTATAAACATAAGATTTACAGGAAGTTCAGTACTCCCTTAGATTACTTTAAAACATTTTCTTAAACATGCTAGCCAAGATAACAAGAAGACTCAAAACATTTCGAACTCCTTCTTTCATCTTCAGCATCTTCTTTATAGCCTTTAAACTTTCTGTTCAATTGTGGACACTTGTTAATTTTTCATGGTGCCGACAGTTTTCGTTCTACGTGGCATTTTTCTGTGGTGCCGACAGTTTTGTAGGAATCTTCAATTTACACGCGTTGCTTTTGGTGGTCCACCACCTTGTCACTCAACTTTTTCTTTTTTACATTTCTTAATGCTTTATGAGCTGTTCTCTTTAGTTTTTTCTTTCCACCATCTGATGTTGATGTTGTTGATGTTGATGCTTCAATAATCGACATGCTTCAAGCACTGTTTCTGGGCAACTGGGCCACCTATCTGTGTTTATCTGGATTATCTTTTCTTCGAGTTGTTTACATCTTCTTCCTTCTTCATACGGCATGATAATCATCCATCCTTGCCCTTGTTCATAGGTCTGGTAACCCTTTTCATAAAACTCTTTGAACAGAGTTCCAATAACTTTGATTCCAAGTGCTCTTCTATAGTGCATCCATCGTTTATTGAAGAATGGCACTTTGTAGTCTACATCTGATGCTCTAAGAGAGACTTCTGTTACATACCCCATGGTTATCAAATGAAAAGCTTCATAAATTGTTTGTCCTTCAAATTCAGGACTGATCGAATAAAACCTTAAATATATATTTTCATTATCAGCGAAATCTTTGACTGCATTTTGAAAATCTCTAGGGAGATTAGAAATTTCTTTTAAATTCTTTGACGGATAAAGTCTATCCAGAAATCCATATTCAGCCAATCTTTTTACAAAAATTGGAGAACAATCATGAACACAAGTAAATCTTGGGTAAATACTGTGTTTATCTTGTAAACGGAAATATGCATCTCCTTGTTTTATTTCATAAATAAGCTTTGCAAAATCAAAATACTCTCTTTTCCCATGAAGAAAGGGGTTTTTCGATTGAAAACGAAACAGATTTTCTTTTTGAAAACTCTTTAATTTGTCAGCTTCACTTTGACTTTGACTACTGCTTCCTCCCAAAACAAAAGTTCGGGGTTTTGAAGAATAATCTGGTTTTAGAGATAAATCTTTATTTAAACTTTCTTTTATACCCGAAGGTGGTACCGGCTGTGAGCCTTGAGAATTTATACTTGCTTGAGGCTGCAAGTTGCCTGGAATATACACAGCTTGAGGCTGCTGTTGTGACTGTACATTTGCTTGGGTCTGCAAACTTTCCTGTACATCCTCGTAAGGATCTTGTGAATACCCAGCCAGAACTGGTGTTCCTTGTTCACTCCTCCAGAATTCTTTTGCAAAAGAATCAAAATCTTCTGCATACAAGTCTACAGCTTCAAAAAGCTCATTATATTCATCATTGACAGATGACAACTTTACTTGAAAATCATTGACTTCTTGAAGAACATTTTGTTTAAAAGTCACAAAATCTTGTTCTATGCATGGCATGCTGTCTTTGTTGTACTTTGAGTAGTTTACTCATGATATTGTTGATCTGGTTGACTAAATTTTTATCCATGTTCTGGATATCTGCTTAAATGATCTGCCAAGAAATTTTCAGATCCTTTAATATGAATAATAGTGAAATTATAGAAACTTAATATCACTTGCCATCTTTGTAACCTTCTATAATTGAGGTTCTTGTGGCAATTTATTAAAAATTAAACCTTTTACTTGAGTATTATCAGTTTCGACAACAAATTTTTTAGGTAAAAGAAATAAAGTAAATTTTCTTATTCCTCGAACAATTGCGAGTAACTCCTTTTCATTTGTTGAATAATTTATCTCAGCTTGGTTAAAAGTTCCACTTGAGTATCTACAAATTTCACCAATATCTGTTTTTAACAATGCTGCCCAATATAGATCAGAAGCATCTGTTTGAACAATTAAATTATCATTTTCATCTGGTAATCTTAACTTTGGCAAATCTCTACATTCTTCTTTTAATTTTTTAACCGCTTCTGTATGTTCTACAGTCCATCCTTTTGTATTATTTTTCTTTAATAATTTTTGTAGAATTGCACGTTTTTTAGATAAGTTTGGAATGAAGCTTTCAGAATAGTTTAGACATCCAAGAAACTTTTGAATCATTTTTTTTTCTCAACAAATGTCAGGGAATTCTTTGATTTTTTCAGATATATGAGGCTGTAATTTAATTCCATTAGAACTTATAGTTAATCCCAAAAAATCAATTTCACTTTTCTTTATTTCAGCTTTCTTTTGGGATAAAATTATACCATTGGTTTTACATATAATAGAAAATTCCTTTAGATGTTCTATATGTTTTTCATATGTCTCAGAACATATTAGTATGTCATCAACATATACTAACATATGATTGTTATCTTTACAGAAAATCTTATCCATTTTTCTTTGATAGATTTGAGGTGCATTTTTTAATCCAAAAGGCATTACAAGCCATTCATAATGTCCGTTTGGGGTACTGAATGCCGTCAAAGGCACAGATTGTTTAGTTAACTTTATTTGCCAAAAGCCTGATTTACAATCAAATTTAGAGTAATAATTTTTTCCTTTTGCAAGGTTAATTAAAACATTTTTATTTGGTATAAAGTATCCATCAAATTGTGTTGCTTTATTTAATTCTTTATAGTTTATAACCATACGGGCTTTTCCTCTTTTTATTTCAGCATGATTCCTAACCATAAAGGCTGGGCTGCTGTGTGGGCTTTTACTAGGCCTTATTAGATTTAGGTCTAAAAGTTCTTTTATTTGTTTACTAAATTCATCTTTATCTTCTTTATTGTAGGTCATAGGTTTAACTCTGATTATGGTAGTTTGATCAATTAACTTAATTTCAGCATATTCTTTTTGAATATTCCATTTTTCTATTGGATTTTCTCCATAATTTTCAGCTATTGCCTTTTTGACATCTTCTATAGTTAAGGTTGCTTCTTCTAAGCAGTTTACAACTTGTTTACATTTATAGCTTAACGCTTTAATTTCTAACTTGATCCATATTAATTCATCACCACGCTTGACTGGCTGAACTCTAAATGGTTTAAACTCTCTGGGGAGTTTTACTAGATGACCACAAGGTGTTTTTAAGGTGATCATGTACAAAGTTTGTGCATATTGAGCAAATTGCTGTATAAAATCATTTCCTAAAAGTACGTCTACTTCGAGATTATCATAAGCATATGCTCGTTTAACAGTTATGATTTTACTACCTAGTAGAATAGGTAAATTTTGAGTATATTTTTCTATACTGGAATTTCCAGTAATTCCTTTAATTGTCATGGACTTTTCCATATGGTTCCATCCTTTCCATAAGAAAGATTTGATTAACGTGATCTCAGATCCAGTATCTAAGAGAGCACAAGTGGTTATATTATTCTCCATAAATCCAATTTGGATATAGACTGATAAAGGAAATTTTATTTCATTTGGCATTTATCTTTTATTCTCGAATTTTAGGACAGAAAATGATTTCACCATCATTGGTAAATTCAAAACCTTCTTTGGTTATTTTATAATCTTCTAAAGATTCTAAGAATGAATTTCCTAAGAGAACATGATATGTTCCCCCTTCCATTTCACTATCCATATAGCAGGGTATATTTAATTCATGATTTTTAAATATAACTGGAACGACCACAATTTGGTTACATTGAAAAATTGTTCCATCAAAATTTTTATATTCGTATGTTTCTACAGATTCACATTAAAATTTTTATCTTTAGCTATATGACAATTACTAGCTCCAGTGTCAATTAATATATATGGTCCTTTGACCATTTCTATTCCATTAAAGTATTCTCCATCTATCCTTAAAGTAGGTGCATGTCTTTTGACTTCTATATAACTTGTACTTCTTCTTAGTTTAGGAATAAAAGCTGTATTTCTATCTCTTTTATTTATATCTAGACTTCTTCTTCGTGAAACTACAAGTTCGTTATTTTTATATTTTATAGGAATATTATTATTTGAAGAGCTTCCTTCCTCTAAGTTTGGAACTTTTCCAAATTTTATATTATAATTATCAGGTATACTGATTTCTTGCAAAAGGGGTTCCCTTATTTGACTTATTTCTGAACATTCCTCTGAAATTTCAATAAATGGTTTATTAGAATAAATTTCACCATAATTTGTATTACTTAAGGAAAACAGAGCTGAGTAATAAACACTCATAACTTTATTTCCGGGTTTTATAAATTTATCTTTTAATAATTCAAAATGTAAACTTAAAGCATCATTAAAATTTTTATCTTTTATATCTATGCTATACTTAGGATAACACGTAAATAGCAATTTTTTATATGCTAGGTTGCCTTCTACTGTCCCTAAATGGGCATCTTTCACATTATAAAATCTTTCATCAAATAAACTTATAACAATTGGACTATCTATTCCTTCTTTGAATAAAGATTTAAAATAGTATTTGTATACCAGCTAGATAAACATATCTAATTTTTTCTCTTTTTCTAGGTGTTAACTTTTCATTATTTCATTTATACTTGTTTGAGTTAACAATTTAATTTTATATTTCCTTTAGTATGTGTAATGTCTACACTTCTTTCTAATTCTTGATATTCGTGTATGACGACTCTTTGTCTTAGGTACATGCTTCTAAGTTTCATCATTAGACTAGATGGATGTTTTAGATTTAATTCAAGCTTTTCTATTTTTGCTAATTTTTTATTATCAAAGGTAGCACACATTGTATATTCTTCAGAATTTTCTTCTACTTCTAGATCATCTATACTGTCATTATCTTCAATAATTTCTTTATCTTTATTCATTATCAATAGATGTATCAGAATATATCTCGTAAACTTCTGATTCTTCAGAATTTAGAAGGTTGATTTCTATTTCACTTAAATCAGATTTTATTTCTTCATAATCTTCCATTAAGATTCTAACCTTTTTCTTATTACAGTCATAACTCAGATGACCTATTTCTCCACAATTCCAACATTCACATTTAGATTTAGGCTTTCTATCTTTCTTTTTATAATTTTTTGATTCTTCTTTGGTTTTTGATCTTTCTCTTATTTTTCGTTTAAAATATTTTTTATGTGGTTTTGCCTTATGTTTTTAAATCTTTTATATTTCTTTACTTTCTTATGTTTGATTTCCGTCTTTTGGAAAAAATTTTATAATTACATCCCCATTGAGTGGGCATATTTGTTTTTTTCACACAAAAGCTAAACTTGTTTTTCTACTTTTATTTAAAAGTTTTCTTTGATAACATAAATCTTCTAGTCTTTCTTTTAAATTTTATTCTACTACTTCTAAGGTATTAGGAGTGATAGTCGGATTTTCAGTTGCATATTTTTCAAATTCTTTGATGAAGTAAACATCCCAAGGACTTGGTAATTTTATATAATATAAATCCCTAATGGGTTCTAATTGTTCATTACTAGTGTAATACTCATAATAATATTTTTGAAATTCACAAGTATATTCATTTATAAAACACATTTTACAAATGCTTAACTTTTGTATAGCCATTTTGGCTCTTAGTTTTTCTTTATTTCTTTGATTCTCAAAATCTGTAAAAAAGTCCATTCCTACGAATTCACTACAAATATATGCAGCCATGTTTCTCTACTCCATCTCCTATACTTCTATAAAATGCATTAACTATATTTGTTCTTATAAGATTTCTTGTGGTATCTATTATTCCATACCACCAATTTTTAACATTTCCTTTGAAACAAGAATGTAACATTTCATATTTTACTTCCTCTTCTTCTTCATTTGCAAAGTATATAAAAAAGTATTCCATTGACTTAGCCCATTGTTTTAAAGTTTCTTTTGATCTATTTCACAATCGAGATTTAAATACATACCATTTGGAGGTATTGGTTGTTCTTCATTAATTTTCCTAGGTATAAATTGGCTTGACCAACTTTGTCTTTAGAGGGTTTATTTCTATAAAGCATTCCAGGCATAGCTTGATCACTTTGTGATGCTCTAGGTCTTATAGGGTTCCTAGATGTGCTTGCTCCTGGATCATTGTATTGTCTTTCAGTTTTTACTTCTGTGGGTCCACCAGTGTGTCCCATAGGTTCATCCATGTAAACTTTAGGGTTTAAATCTAATTCTTGTAAATCAAAAATTAATTCTTCAATTTGATTCTCCATTTGAGCTTGAATCTTCTTTAGATTTAAGTCTTTGGTCTATTTTTGTATTAATCTTTTCCTTTTCCTTGCTGGATGACAAGTTTTCTCTTTTTAGCTTATTTATTTCTTCTAAATCTTGCTTAATTTTTGGTAGTTGATTATTATAAATCCAATCATCAAAACTTCCTTTTTGGTAGCTTATATTTTCAACAGCAATTGGTTGTTCATTTCTTAATTTAATTAGGGCTTTACTTCTTTTTGAAGTTTTATTTTTATTTTTTATTTCTCTTTCTATAAAGATGGTTGTAATTTCTATGTCTACAAGTCTTTTATCTAACTCATCTAACTTTGTTAAAATTCTATCTACTTTTTGATTTATTTGTTCAATAACGTTAGATACTATACTAGTCATTTTGTTGGTACGTGGAATTGTTATACCCAAGTGCAGACCATACTACTGCACTGCATTCGGGTTCAGCTATGAATTTACGTCTGGGTTTTCCATCCGATATACCTTATTAATCAACATTAATCTTGTGTCCTGGATTAATTGCCTCTTCTATATTGTTTATATCTCTTTTTAATTTATAATTTTTATTTAACAGAAAAGGTGCTGTTTTTGAAGGACCTATTCCTTTCCTTTTAAATATATCTATATTCTTTTCAATTTTTTGTTGAATGTGTTCTTGTACACAGTTGATAACTGTTCTTTTATCATGTTTATTCAATTTATCCATTTTTGGATTTTTTATTTGATTCAGAAGGTTCTCCTTCTATCCAATTTACCTTTGGACGGGACCACTTTCTCAAAAATATAAACTAATCCATTTTTTAATTTTAAAGATAAAATATTTAAATCTAGTCTTAATTTTGCACGCAATATACCAAATATGTTGATTTCAATGCAAACAATCATCATTTTTGGTAGCTTATAGTTCCGAACTTGGAAAAGTCTCGTCCACTCTAAAAATATGCAACTGAAATCCGACTATCACTCATAATACCTTAGGAAGTAGAATAAAATTTTTAAAAGAAAGACTAGAAGATTTATGTTATCAAAGAAAACTTTTAAATAAAAGTAGAAAAACAAGTTTAGCTTTGTGCTGTGAAAAAACAAATATGCCCACTCAATGGGGATGTAATTATAAAAATTTTTCCAAAAGACGGAAAATCAAACATAAGAAAGTAAAGAAATATAAAAGATTTAAAAAACATAAGGCAAAACCACATAAAAAATATTTTAAACGAAAAATAAGAGAAAGATCAAAAACCAAAGAAGAATCAAAAGATTATAAAAAGAAAGATAGAAAGCCTAAATCTAAATGTGAATGTTGGAATTGTGGAGAGACAGGTCATCTAAGTTATGACTGTGACAAGAAAAAGGTTAGAATCTTAATGGAAGATTATGAAGAAATAAAATCTGAATTAAGTGAAATAGAAATCAACCTTCTAAATACAGAAGAATCAGAAGTTTACGAGATAGATTCTGATACATCTATTGATAATGAATAAAGACAAAGAAATTCTTGAAGATATGACAGTATAGATGACATAGAAGTAGAAGAAAATTCTGAGGAATATGTAATGTGTGCTACCTTCGATAATAAAAAATTAGCAAAAATTGAAAAACTTGAATTAAATTTAAAACATCCATCTAGTTTAATGATGAAACTAAGAAGCATGTACTTAAGACAAAGAATTGTCATACACGAATATCAAGAATTAGAAAGAAGTGTAGACATTACACATACAAAAGGAAATATAAAATTAAATTTGTTAACTCAAACAAGTATAAATGAAATAATGAAGAAGTTAACACCTAGAAAAAGAGAAAAAATTAAATACGTTTATCTAGCTGGTATACAAATACTATTTAAATCTTTATTCAAAGAAGGAATAGATAGTCCAATTGTTATAAGTTTATTTGATGAAAGATTTTATAATGTGAAAGATGCCCATTTAGGGACAGTAGAAGGCAACCTAGCATATAAAAAATTACTATTTACGTGTTATCCTAAGTATAGCATAGATATAAAAGACAAAAATTTTAATGATGCTTTAAGTCTACATTTTGAATTACTAAAAGATAAATTTATAAAACCCGGAAATAAAGTTATGAGTGTTTATTACTCTCAGCTCTGTTTTCCTTAAGTATACAAATTATGGTGAAATTTATTCAAATAAACCATTTATTGAAATTTCAGAAGAATGTTCAGAAATAAGTCAATAAGGGAACCCCTTTTACAAGAAATCAGTATACCTGATAATTATAATATAAAATTTGGAAAAGTTCCGAACTTAGAAGAAGGAAGCTCTTCAAATAATAACATTCCTATAAAATATAAAAATAACGAACTTGTAGTTTCACGAAGAAGAAGTCTAGATATAAATAAAAGAGATAGAAATACAGCTTTTATTCCTAAACTAAGAAGAAGTACAAGTTATATAGAAGTCAAAAGACATGCACCTACTTTAAGGATAGATGGAGAATACTTTAATGGAATAGAAATGGTCAAAGGACCATATATATTAATTGACACTGGAGCTAGTAATTGTCATATAGCTAAAGATAAAATTTTAATGTGAATCTGTAGAAACATACGAATACAAAACCACATAAAAAATATTTTAAAAACGAAAAATAAGAGAAAGATCAAAAACCAAAGAAGAATCAAAAGATTATAAAAAGAAAGATAGAAAGCCTAAATCTAAATGTGAATGTTGGAATTGTGGAGAGACAGGTCATCTAAGTTATGACTGTGACAAGAAAAAGGTTAGAATCTTAATGGAAGATTATGAAGAAATAAAATCTGAATTAAGTGAAATAGAAATCAACCTTCTAAATACAGAAGAATCAGAAGTTTACGAGATAGATTCTGATACATCTATTGATAATGAATAAAGACAAAGAAATTCTTGAAGATAATGACAGTATAGATGACATAGAAGTAGAAGAAAATTCTGAGGAATATGTAATGTGTGCTACCTTCGATAATAAAAAATTAGCAAAAATTGAAAAACTTGAATTAAATTTAAAACATCCATCTAGTTTAATGATGAAACTAAGAAGCATGTACTTAAGACAAAGAATTGTCATACACGAATATCAAGAATTAGAAAGAAGTGTAGACATTACACATACAAAAGGAAATATAAAATTAAATTTGTTAACTCAAACAAGTATAAAAGAAATAAAGAAGTTAACACACCTAGAAAAAGAGAAAAAATTAAATACGTTTATCTAGCTGGTATACAAATACTATTTAAATCTTTATTCAAAGAAGGAATAGATAGTCCAATTGTTATAAGTTTATTTGATGAAAGATTTTATAATGTGAAAGATGCCCATTTAGGGAC
>SKCR01042189.1:0-83409 GCA_019454045.1 Zanthoxylum bungeanum
GAAAATCATCCCCATCTCTAGATCCATATCCATTATTATGACTAGAACCAGACTTAGAGCAACTCTTTTTATCAAACAAAATCAATTCAAGTCTCTGATCTAAATAAATAGCATAAGTTCTTACAAAAGCCGAGTGGTCCCAGGAGCTCGAATGAGCCTCGTCTCTGAAATCGGACATGTTCAAGAGCCGCGTCCCTCTCCTCGTCGCGTACAAGATCTCATCTTGAAACACCGGATCGCCGTCGTTCAGCAGCCGGTGAATCAGCAGAAGCGCCTTGATAGCCACGAGCCAGTCGCGCGTCTTCCCCAGACGCTTCGACACGGCCATCACGCACGCGTGGACGTAGCCGCGAGAAGATGAGGTCAGGTTCAAGATCTCGCGAATGTATTTCTCGTCAGCCGGATCGTCGTGGTGGCTCGTGGCTTTGACTATCGCGACTTCCAGCTCCGGCGCCATGTTGCTCGACACTTTCGCTATGCCTATGCTCGTCTGGTCCTTAACGGCCCCGATCGCTTTTCGAATCGTGCTCGTCGACATCTCTACCGTTGATTCTTCGAAGCTTCCACAAGTTTTCAACAGAGTAAAGGACCAAAACAGCTACGGTTCAGTTCGTTTTAACAGTTGAGATTAAAGGATTAATTAAGCTCGAATAACAATTAGCATTAACTAGCTGATAGCTAAAAATGAGGAACTTTTGAATTTTACCGTTAGATCTGCGGGGAGAGGGAGAGAGAGAGAGAGAGACACGCCGGCGAGTTAAAACGGCGTCGAATCAGTTTTTAGAGAAATGAAAAGCAGCGCCGTTTTAAGTTAATGTCCTAGATTCTCTCATTTGAGTTAGAGGAAAGGGGGTGGTGGTGGATTTAAATAGATGGATTGGGTAGGTTATGACGTGGAAAGATCCGGAGCGTTGATGGGATCTGTGATTTGGTCTGGAGCAGCTATTTTACCGGAGGTGTCGGCCTGTCGCGGGTGTGTGTGGGGGTTTTGACACGCTGCGTACGGTTTACGGTGAGGGGATGGCGACTTCCAGATGAGTTACCGTATGATATTGATTGATATGGCAACTCAAGGTCACGGGGCTCCGGTAAAAAAATTACTGGACCCCACTCTAGTGTAAATCTGAATCGTTAGATTTCAATTAAACGGTTCAAAATTAAAAAAGAAAAAATTTCTTTTTTTCCCTGATTTAGCACACGAGCCGTTCGATGGGAATTCAACGGCTCACGCGCATTGGAGGGAGCCCCTTCCTCACTCCAGCAACTTAACTGTTGATCTCTGGGTGGGTCCCGTTCGGGAAGCGTTAATACTTAATAGGATGAAAGGGAATTCCATATTTGGAAGTCAAAGTCTTGCACAGTAAACTTACTACTACCACAGACTTGTATAAGTTTTATTTATGTTATTATGGTATAAAGGTATCAAATATCATTAAATATAAATATGTAATATTTAATATTGAACATGTAATTTAAATTATTAAATAAAATTATTAGTCTGAATTCAAATTTAACTAGATTAAAAATAATAATAAAAAAAAAAAATAGGGTGACTAGTCTGACTCTCATGTATGAATTATGGCATCTCACATTCTATTTTCTACATGGTCATAATTGAGCCTTGCGACTTTGCTCAAAGGCATGCCCGATAAGGCAGAAGTAGCGTTTTCTGTCATAATTTGGACTAGATTTTCTCATAATACATTCTGGGTTGGCTAAATTTTTTTAGGATTTTAAGCGAAAAATTTTAGTGAGAAATTCTTAAATTGGAGATATTATTTTAAAAATAAAATAATCATATTATTTGTTTAGAAAATAAGAAAGATAAAAATAAATATTTACTAAAATATAATAGTGTAAAAATTTAATATTATAATTAATTAATCAATTAGGGAAATTTTATTATTTTGTACATAAAAATTAATATTAATTTTATAATACACTTAAATGTAAATACATAAATTTTTATGGGACCTCATATTTAAGATAAGGCCCTAGGCGACTACCTAAATTGGCTAAGGATTGAACCACTTATGAACACACTAATTTGATTTCTCGAAAAGATATATCTGATGCTAATCAGCGTCGGTTTGGTCCAATAAATCATTCCCATATTTATTTTTTCATACTTCAGATCGTAGTTATTAGTTTGTTTCTTATTTGTTGTGATTTTTCTAATATTTTATCTTTTTTCCTAAATATCAAATTTCAAGATTTTTTAATTATATTTTTTTTTTATTTTAGAGAGGATATTTTATTATTATATCATAATAATTCAAAATATCTTTTTGATAATTTCATGTTTTAGGATTGAATCATATTATTCATAACTTTTTATTCTTTTACGTTTTCTACTTCAACATACTCATATTTGATTAATGTAAAACTTTGTTAGGGTTGATAAATTTATCCGTAAATCTGCAAATTCAGTAATATTCGTCCTATGTGATTAGAATTTGATATTTTGAAAATTAATTTACGGAGACTGTTATTACAAATAAAAAAAAAACGCAGTTGTTGACTTTGTTGTTTTTTGTTTAATTTATATTTTTCACTTGTTCTTTTTTTTCTTAATTATTTTAAAAAAAAAAAAGTTAAGAAACAAACTTAAGAAGGAAAAAAAAGTTTAGTGTCTCCCTCGAGTCTATTATATTCTTTCCCACAAACAAAACTTAAGAAGGAAAAAAAAGTTAAAAGTCACAAAGCATGCTTGATTGTATAAAGTAGAGCTTCATGTTAAAGTAATGCACAAAATTTTTATTCAAAAAAAAAATGCACATAATTTAAAAAGAGATCGTGCTTCACTATCACACAAAAATTATGGAACCACATACACTACCAATGCCCTTTAACTTTTCTTGCTTTTAATCTCTAACACTTCTCTTTGTGGGTAAAACATGATTATAATCTGAAGCTCCAATAATAATAAAAAGTAAAAACCCAAAAGTAACCCATATTTTCCATGTTGCTTAATGTTCTCCATTTATTTGGTAATATCACACTGAAAGTGTTTTTATGCGGCCTCCTTTTTCACAAGATTATTTGTCCGTTTTGAGAGAGTTCAAAATCTCTTATTCATATATAGAGCTTCCCCACGTGAAGTGATTGTTGGACATATAACCTTATATGGATAAATGTCTTTGGGGTGGTTTAAACCTAAAATCTCAAAGTCTTTATAATATTCTTAACTTAGCTTGATAGTATTATAGGTGGACTTACAAAGTCTATGGTTCGAGTCTCACAAAAAGCCAAAATATCACTCGAAATTCCTTACTCTCCGAAGAGCTATAATAAGAGTCGGACTTGTCCAGACAACTACTCACGTGGGTAAAAATCTTATAAGGATTTACAAGTCTTAATTACTTGGCTTGATGGTACTATAGGTCGCATAAAGTACATCACACATCTTTTGTCCAATTTTACTATTCAAAGGATCAGAGGCGACCATGAGTTTTAGAGACTTTAGACGGGTTTCTAAAGTACGTGGCTCCTACCGATAAAAGAGAGATTTTTTTTTGATTTTATTGTCACAATATATATTAATTTTTTTAAATTTGAGAACCCCTAATTTTAGCCCAAATTTGAGAGCCTCAATCAACCCTCTGTGTGGGCTGTTTCCAGGGACATCCATGGTAAAAGATCCATCCTAACTAGATATGGCCCAATGCAACTATCTCTTACATGGCATGAGTTGGTATAATTTCATTTTTATTCATTTTTTTTTTCTAATTAGCGTTTGCAATTATGCATTTTCGAATATTTAATTTACTGAATTTAGGTTCAAATGAATTTTGAATTTGGTGAAATTTTAATTAGGGATATAAATTACTAAACTTTCCAAATGTTAATTAGAAGTCTCGTTTATATAATTTGATACATAATACATCAAATATTTAGGGTTTCGATTTTTAGATTCAAAAGATACAAATACTTTTGCCGTATCTAACGAGATGTTCAAATGTTAATTTATTATCTATTTGTTCAAAAATTCAATATATATATATATATATATATATATATATAATGATCCCAACTACTTAATCTTTATCTTGTAATTTATTATTATTTTATTATTTTGTAAATTATCATACCAGAACTCTTCCCTATAAATATAGATGAATCTCTTTATAGTTTTGTATCAAAATCAATTCATTCAGAATCAAGAAGAAAAACATGCAGCTTTCAAGGTACTTTATTTCTCTCTTTCTATTTACTTTTATAATATGTTATCAGCACGATTAGAAAATATAGACGATGATCAAATAGAGAGTGTAAAAGCCATGATTATGGTCGTTCTGTCGTTTGATCAAGGCTTGAAGCCATGATAATAATATACCTCTCTTTGATCAATGTTTACTATAGGCAGTGAGTATAAATAAGGCTTGAAGCCTTTGATCACGCCGATTCATTCAGGCCTGAAGCTTGAAGTTGATTATGATTTATTTGAATGGCTTTGATGGCTTTGAATCATAAAAGTCAAACCATCATCTACCAAGTGGACAAGCCCTTAAGCCAATTTAAAACAAAAGCCGAATGCATCTGTAAGCATGTGACTCATTTGATTTGGTTTATGATTCTAAGGCCACGATTCTGAATTACGTGGTTCATTTATAAGCCAATTCACATCATGCGGCCCCATTTTTATAATCAAGATCTGGTGTGAGGCTTTTCTTTGGTTTTTTTTTTTTTACTCACTAAAGAATGATCAGTGGGTATGGCATTTGATTGCCGATCAAAAAGGGCCGAATTGTGCATATCATGATGAATAAGTCGAGCAATGATGATTAATTACATCATCTTATCGGCCGTGTAAACGTGATCTACCTATCATCTTAAGGCCAGAAGCTATTCAATAAATTAGATGCATGTAAATGGTGATTGATTCATAAGAATAAGGTACTCAATAAAAAATATGGCCACAACCAGTGGCGTATCCATAAATTTCAGTCAGTGGGGGCAAAAAAATTTTCTTACCAAAATAATATATAATGAATTCATAAATATTTTTTTGAAATTACAAGATGATCCCTATACTTTTGAAAATTATGAAATAGCCCTTAGTTTCTAAACTTATAAATTAACCCAAAATTTTCAGAATTATATTTTTATCCATAATTTCTAAAAATACCAATTTATCCTAAAAATTTAAGTAAGAAATTATTTTTAAAATTATTTATGTTAAGTTTATGTAGTATATTATATACTAAATTTCCGCTGATTTATTATAGATTTGACCACTTTTTTTAATTAAATTATTAAAAGCCTAATGCTAAAACGCAACATTTGTACTTTGAACAACTATAAATAAAAAATAAATATACAAAAAATATATACAAAATAATTATATTTATATTAATATGTGAATATTTTATACATAACAACTATATACGGCGTGGTTTAGTAAAAGAATCACTACAAATATATCAATAAATTAGAATATCAATAACCAAACCTAAGTATAAACATGGTAGTTTGTAACTTTCCAAAAAAAAAAGTATAAACATAGTTATTTTTATTTAAATGTAATGAAATCCTTATTCTTTTGTAAATGGAAAAACACATAAATGAGTGGATTTAAAATGAAAAATAGCCAATTATCTATACACATATAAATTAAATATAATTATTTTAGATATGTTTAAGAAATAAGATTGATATAAAAATGTATTGAAATTTTTTTTATTAATTTGGGCTTGGACCTATATATTATATTAAAAAAATACAACTCAAAAATTAAAAAATAATGTATTTATGAGTGTTGTTTAATTATTTATATTTTCTAATATTAATATATATATATATATATATAATTTAAAAAAAAAAAAAAAACTAGTGGGCCCAGTGGGAGTTGCCCCCACTGGGCCTGAAGTGGCTCCGCCACTGGCCACAACCTTTAGTTCCAATATGCAACCTGAATGAGTTATGTTTTTATTTATTATTATTAGTTTAATAGCTTAATTATTTTTATGAGTATGCTTCCTCCACATCAGAAAATAAAATTTGTGTTTTTTAGTTTTATTATTTATTTTAGCTTCTTTCATAATTATGATTAACCATAAAAGATAGATTAGAACCTGAAGTTCTAAACTCGTGAATTAATTATTAGATTAGAACCTGCAGTTCTAGATCTACAAAATAATTATAGAACCATAAGTTCTATAATTATACTATAATTAAAGAATCTGAAGTTCTAACCTCAATTAATTAGATTTTAGATTAAAACCTGCAGTTTTAAATTAACCATAGAACCTGAAGTTCTAAATATTAATATTATAATCGGAAATTAAAATTGTGAAAATATAATTCATTTTAAGGACCCGATGTTCAAATTAATAATGTAATAGTAGAACTTGAAGTTATAGATTAACAAATTAATTTTCAAGAGAACTTGAAGTTCCAAATATGTGTGTGTAATTTTTTGTTCATATATATGTGATGTTTTTTTAATTTTTATATTATATTTTCTATTGTATATTTATTCTTTTGAATTATATTATATATTTATGTGACATGAATTTTATTTACAAGGATATGGATCCTACAAATAAATTATATGTTCTGGAAAATAAATTTGGGGATGTATGCTTGGCTGATAGTGCAACCACACACACTATCCTTCGAGATAAAAAATATTTCTTGGACGTAAAATTACGTGAAGGAAACGTGAAGGAAAGTTAAACATTATATATGGGCCTGTAGACCTAATTGAAGGCTCTGGAAGAGCCATAATCTTATTAGCAAGTGGAACAAAATTATGCATTGAAAATACTCTATATTCAGGCAGGTCCAGTAGAAATCTGCTAAGTTTCAAGGATATTCGCAGAAATGAGTATCATATTGAAACTTTAGATGAAAACAATATAGAATATATATGTATTACCAAAAACATCTTAGGTAAGAAATATATATTGGAAAAACTTCCGACTTTCTCATTTGGATTGTATTATACAATCATAAATGTAATAGAAAGTCACATAGTGATGAACCAGAAGTTCAATAATCCAAAAATGTTTATGTTATAGCATAATCGTCTTGGTCATCCAGGAGTTACAATGATGCGTAGAATAATTGAAAATTCTAATGGACTTAAATTAAAGAACCAAAAGATTCTATTGACAAATGAGATCAACTGCACCGCTTACTCACAAGGAAAACTTGTGATACGCCCATCTCCATAAAGATTGCCCTTGAATCCCCATTATGTTCTTAACTCATATTTCAATGTTATTTTATTTAGACATGAACTAATTTTATTATTCTAGAGGATAATGTAGCCTATGCTTGAACCTATGTGTTTGATTGTCAATTGATTATTATGATGTTTTAATTCAGTTAATTTATATTTTCTTGTGTTTAATGCTTCTGGTTTGTTGGACATAAATTAAATGATTTCATGTTTAGAATCTATCACTCGGGAGAGAGAATTTTGAATATGATCTAGAAAATATAACTGTAACATCCCACCTAGTGTCAGGATGCTACCGGTTGGAGACAGGAAAACCATCTACATAAACCTCTGATGCTACTAAAATTTCGGCATGACCTCTTCTAAAAATCATGAAACCTGGATCAAAGTCTAGCACCTCGATGTGTCATGATATTACACTCAAGCAATCAGTCTCAACTCATATTCTAAAAAGGCCTCCGGCCTGACAAATCTCAACTCATATGCAAATAGGCCTCAGGCTTGACATAAGACAAATAACTACAAATAACTACGTGCTCAGCACAGTTAAAACTACACATATGATACAAATAAATAAAACTAAGGCTGTGGGGGCCCATTGTTGGGTTTCAATCAAGTCCCAATGATCATTTATAAGCATAAAAATGAGTTGAATACAACCAAATGAGGTGCGGAAAACTCACATGGATCGGTAGAGATGCAACGAAGATGAAGTGCGAAAAACGCACTGTCCTCCTCCATCTTGCTCGGCAGTGAGCTGCGCGTGTACTGCTCGGCGTGGGGCTGCTTCCTCCTCCAAAAATCGGCCATGGGTGACACCATTGAAGCTCCAAGCTTCAAGCTTCCAAGCTCACGAAATCGGTTCCCTAACACCTTTGTATTCCTCCATGAGTGTGCTAGCACATAGATCTTGCAACAAGATCTTTGCTTCTCCATTTTGCTCGGTGAAAACCAGAAAAACAGAGAGAAAAACGGTCCAAGACCGAGAGAGAAGAAGAGCAAATTTTTGGCTCCATTTTTGGCTCCAAAACGCAAAAAACGTGAAGGAGAGAGAGAGATTAATGAAAAAGAAAAAATTGTAATTGGTTTTATATTTTCCCAAAAAATAATAAACCATTTACCCTTTTTCAATTTCAAAAAAACAAACATTAAATGCTTGTCAATCACCACAAATCAACTCACATCAATCACTCAAATGTCACATAACTCAAAGTGACATGTGATTTGACGCTTGATGTGACTTGCAATTTGACGCTTGATTTGACTTGCGTGCCGCACTCGAATTCGAAATGTGAATGCGCTCGTAAACAATCCCGGGCTCGGGTTCACTAATTCCAAATTAACAAATTTCACTACAAGAAATTACAGTTTTAGCGACGGAATTTAGCGACGGAATATTCCATTTCAAAATGTAGCGACGGAATTGAAACGGATAATGATATTAGGGACGGAATTTAGCGACAAAAAAAATTTCATCTCTAAATTAGAGACGGAAATGAAAATTCGTCGCTAATTAGAGACGAATTACTATTCC
The DNA here is from genome assembly GCA_019454045.1 of Zanthoxylum bungeanum. Taxonomy (NCBI): domain Eukaryota; kingdom Viridiplantae; phylum Streptophyta; class Magnoliopsida; order Sapindales; family Rutaceae; genus Zanthoxylum; species Zanthoxylum bungeanum. The sequence goes on from SKCR01042189.1 coordinate 8,721, forward strand.
GTCGCTAATTTGTTTAGAAACGGAATTTTTCTGTCGCTAATCCGTCGCTAATTAGAAACGGAATTCAAATTCCGTCTCTAATTAGAAACGGAATTTCAATTCCGTCGCTAATTTTAAATTTAATTTTAATTTTAATTTTTTTATTAATTAGAAACAGAATTTTTCCGTCGCTAATTAGAAACGGAATTTCAATTCCGTAGCTAATTAGAAACAGAATTTCAATTCCGTTTCTAATCTTTAATTTTTATTTTTATTTTAAATTTTTTTATTAATTAGAAACGGAATTGTTCCGTCACTAATTAGAACGGAATTGATATTCCGTAGCTAATTAGAAACGGAATATCAATTCCGTAGCTAATTAGAAACGGAATTTCAATTCCGTTTCTAATCTTTAATTTTTATTTTTATTTTAATTTTTTTTGTTAATTAGAAACAGAATTTTTCCGTCTCTAATCCGTCGCTAATTAGAAACGGAATTTCAATTCCGTCGCTAATTTTAAATTTTATTTTTATTTTAAATTTTTTTGTTAATTAGAAACGGAATTGTTCCGTTTCTATTCCGTCGCTAATTTTTAAAATTTCCAATCCCCCAAACTTTATTTCTTTCGGCTCCACTTTTTTTTAAAAAAAAATAGATACGGATTTTCCGTCTCTAAATAGAAACGGAATATCTATTCCGTCGCTAATTTTCGTCAAATTTAAAAAAATTTCCCACCTTGTGAAAATTTCAAAAGTATACAAAATTTATAAATTTTCCCGCTTCTCTTATTTTTTTTCCTCTATATATACATCATAATGTTTTTAACTCTCAACTCCAATACACCATCCAAAATTTTCTTACTCAATTTCATATACCATCAAATTTTTCATTACCTCAACTCTCATTATCAATTTCTCATTTTTCTTATCCCCTCTTTTAAAATTTCTTAAGAAACAAACGGTGGACGTTTCGTAAATGGATGGTGGTGTGTCGAAGCTCGCGGTGGACATTACGGTATCTTGTATAATTTAAGATGTATATATAACAATTAAAAAAATCCACTTTTTTAAAATTTTATACCATTCAAAATTTTTAAAATTTTCCCTTATCTAAAATTAAAAATTTCATATCTCTACAATTATAAAATTTTTCATATCTATATAATTATTAAATTTCCAACCTCTCTAAAATTTAAAAAAATTTCCTTTCTAAAATTTTAAATTTTTTCTTTTCTAAAATTATAAAATTTTTTCATTTCTAAAATTTTAAAAGTTTCATATATTTTTAAAATTTTAAATTTCCCGCCTCTCTAAAATTTTAAAATTTTCGTTTTTAATTTTTTTTTTTCAAAAAAAAAAATATATAGCTACGGAATAGCTACAGAAATATTCTGTTGTTAAATATTTTCAAATTTTAAATTTCCCACCTCTCTAAAATTTTAAAATTTTTAATTTTTTTTCAAAAAAAATTTATAGCTACGGAATAGATACGGAAATATTTCGTCGCTAAATATTTTTAAAATTTTAAATTTCCCACCTATCTAAAATTTTCAAAATTTCAGTTTTTAATTTTTTTTTTCAAAAAAATTATAGAAACGGAATTTCCGTCGCTAAATAGCGACGGATGGAAATTCCGTCTCTAATTAGAAACGAAATTTTCCGTTGCTATTTAGCGACGGAATACTAACCATCGCTAATTAGAGACAGACATTTTGTCGCTATATAGAGACGGAATTTCCATCCGTCGCTAACTTTAGCGACGGATGATATATTTCCGTCGCTATTTTTTTTTGCGATCAACAAAATAGAGACGGAATTTTTCCGTCGCTAATGGCCAATTAGCGACGAATTAGCTACGGATTTTTCCGTCGCTATTTGGCAGTTTTCTTGTAGTGTTTTCCGTTGCGTCGTAATTAAATGATTACGCCTAGCGAAATCACTATTCACGTCGCTAACGAATTAATTCTAAATTAATTCGTTCGCCCGAATTAAAATCTAATTTTAATTCCGCGTCGAAATCCAATTTCGTATAATATATCAAATATATTAATATACCGATTAATTCCAAATTAATCGTTTTCTCTCTTTAATTGATATTTTATCCCAGATAAAATATCTCCGTAATTAATCCCAGATTAATTTTCTCTCTCATTAAATTAATCCCAGATTAATTAAAGTGCGAGTCATACGTCATCGGTGAATCTTTGGGAAGCGACCCATGAGATCCCCGGATTTGTTGGCAGTAAATCGGGTCGTCGGACTATCCGAACACGTAAGTACCTCGTACCACGTTTACACCGATTTACAAGACAAGGTTGGCCTCTAGCAAAGCGCCATGCCTACCCAATTCTCCGGAAATATGCTTACAGGAATAAGCGATCTATATCAGGCGTAGTATACGTGGTATTGCGTATTTCGATCCAGTATCGGATGATCACGTGCTAGGCCTGGGGCTGGAATCGTGTCTGCCCCGTACGAAGCACATGTCGGATCTCTGGTAACTAGTCTCTATATCGGATAACTATGACCTAGTCATATTATCCCGATGACTGCAGTACTTAAGAGAACCAGTACCGTATCCTACGTGACCATCAACTCCATATGAATGGAGTGACACTTCCGTCTTAACATCACACCGAACACACTACGATTCTCAATATACCCAGTATTGGCGTACACAGAACCTGTTAAAGCCCTGGAAGACCTCAACAAAAGTATATTGATTGTAGCAAGTATTAGCGGTGCAAGTCTCAGGTTAAGACCAAATACACCTACCCTGATTTCGGACTTCCATAGACACGTAGTCATACTACCAATGGAATTCTGAAGGGGTCTATCCAGAGCGAAGCTGTTTCCCGTACCATCGGTGAAACACAACCTCCTATTACACTTGAATGAGTATCCTATACCCAAATATACGAGAACTATGATGTTGTGCCCTCACAACACGCACAAGTGTAATACTAGTATTTTACGTATTAATCGATGTCCAATCTCGATAATACTCTGACTAGGGATATTTAATGATTTATTCTTCGTGGACTGATACTGTCTCATATCATTCTCAGTCCAGGAAAAAATCATATGGACCTCCTATCATTTATACATCTAGGTGATCTAATCACAAATGATAAGAGTGCAATCTCTTTGTCACATAGTTAATTTGTACAACAACACTATGATCTGTACAAATAGTGACACTATGGGTCATAATTGTCCAACACCCATAACACATCCCAGAACAATACAACGACTCAATACCAACTTGACTGCATCGGGGTGATCCACTGTCTACAAAACACCTCTAGAATCTTCTAGCTCTTTAAGTCCAATGTGAACCTGCAAAACTAGCAAATTGTTGGGGTGTGAGCTATAAAGCTTAGTAAGCAAATCATATCTTATGAAAATATATCAAGTGACAATAAGAACTTAAATAGAAATCAATATATGTAATTATACTCAAACTTATAAATTTCCTCTTAATCAGATGACATCATACACATATCATACCTTGATAATACACTCACTGCACTGAATGCAACATTAATTTTCTCATAATCAGAACTAACTTATTATCTACCAAACCACTCAAACCCGCGACTAAGGCCATCCCAAACCCGTGGTGGTTTAGTCAGCTTAAACTACGGTTGGTTACCTTATAAAGGTTACGTGAGCTAAAAACGCAAACATTAGCTATATGTGAGCTGTAGAACATTTACTGAAACATGAAGCTGAAACCTTATACCTTTATACAACATAAGATAGCTAGTATTATAATAAACAAGTCAAATATAAACTTCAAACAAACAAATCAGTATATCAGTAGTTATCAGAATTACTAAATTGTTAGAAGTTCATATTTTATTAACTTGTTTTTATCCTTTATACTTAACCCATGTCAAACTTTCATATTTACTTATCTACAGTTGCACTTTTCTAATAGCTAACATCCGAAGCATAGAAACCAAAGCATGAATACCATAGAGTATATCGTTTGATATCAAATACACTTCAATCACATGAAATATGAAGTCATACACATATACTTTTATCACAATTATCCATATTTGAAATATCATCAAATCGGCAATACCATGAGTATGGAATGTCATAATCATTGATCAAGCGAATTCAGGTAATTGCACGAGCTTTGTTGTTACAAACTCAATTACCAATTTCGACATTAGGTCATGCTATACTACACGCGGCTGCATTAATTTGCCTTAAACCCACAGCTTATCATTAATATTCTTCAATCCAACTTGTTCTTGGTCACCAACTAGATATTTCCCATCTACGCACTTTTGGTTATGTTGTGTATGTTCCAATTTCGCCCCCACAACGCACAAAGATGGGATCTCAACGTCGTTTGGGGATATATGTTGGTTTTAATTTACCTTCCATTATTAGATATTTTACAGATGCTGCAAAAGTAACCAAGTCACATATACCAGCTACTAATACAGCAGCCCGAGTGGTTTTTCCTGTTGAGCAATCCAATGTACATGCAACTAATGAATCATCTATTGCATGTTAGAAACATGGTAGACCACTTGGTTATAAAGATACTATTCCCCGAAATAGGAAAATGAGAGATCCAGATCTTGTTGAAAATAATGCTCGAGCAATGATTATACCCACGTCTTTTCAATCATCAGTTCCAGAAGAAATGATAGTCCTTGAAAAGATACTAGCCCCAGAAGAGGTTCAAAATACCAAAATGAGGAAAAGTCTACAAATTATACTTATACAAGAGAACTGTGGGATCGAAAGGAAATAATCATCGATAATGTATTTTCATATATAGTAGCTACTGAAATTACAAATGATTTTAAACCTCAAACTATCGATGAATGTAGACAAAGACACGATTGGCCTAAATGGAAAGAAGCAATTCAAGAAGAATTGACTTCTTTAGCCAAACGTGAAGTATTTTGACCTGTAGTCCAGACACCTGAAGATGTCAAACCTGTTGGTTATAAATGGGTGTTTGTACGAAAACGTAATGAACATAATGAAATCATTAGATATAAAGTATGACTATTTGCACAAGGTTTCTCACAGAGACCAGATATTGACTATGAGGATACGTATTTTCCTGTGATGGATACCATTACGTTTCGATTTTCTAATCAGTTTGAAAGTCTTCGAAAGACTGGACATGAGTCTTATGGACGTAGTGATAACATATTGTATGGGTTACTTGACACTGATATTTACATAAAAATCTCTGAATGATTGAAGATGTCTGAAACATATAAATCAAAGGATCGTAAACTGTGTTCAATCAAGTTACAACGATCTTTTTATGGATTAAAACAATTTGGACGCATGTGGTATAATCTTTTGAGTGAATATTTGATGAAAGGATGATATATAAATGATTTTATCTGCCCATGCGTTTTTATTAGAAAGTCATAGACTGAATTTACTATTATAGCAGTATATGTCGATGATATAAACCTAATTGGGACTCCTGAAGAGCTTTTAAAAACTGCTGAATATTTAAAAAGAGAATTTGAGATGAAAGACTTGGGAAAAATAAAATATTGTATCGGCTTGCAGATCAAGCATAAAACTAACAGAGTATTTATCCATCAGTCTGTATATATTGGAAAAATTCTCGAACGTTTCAACATGGATAATACTCATCCATTAAGTAATCTCATGGTAGTCTGATCTTTCGGTCCTAAAACGGATCAATTATGTCCTAAAGAAGATAATGAATAGATACTTGGTCCAGAATTACCATATCCGAGTGCAATTGGCGTCTTGTCATATTTGGCTCAATGCACTAGACCAGGTATTGCATTCTCGGTTAATTTATTGGCAAGATTTAATTCTGCGCCAACTCGACGACATTGGAATGACGTCAAATATATTTTTCGTTATCTTCATGGCACTAAAGACTTGGGATTGTTTTATTCAAACGAGCTAACACACAAATCCAGGCATTGTTGGTTACGCTGATGCAGGATATCTCTCTGACCCTCATAAGCCACGTTCACAAACATTGTATGTTTTTACCTATAATAATACATCAATTTCATGGCGATCTATAAAACATTCTTTTGTTGCTACCTCATCCAATCACTCATAGATACTTGCACTATATGAAGCAAGCAGAGAATGTATATGGTTAAGGTCACTTATCCATCACATTCAGAGCACATGCAACTTAAATTCTGCCACAGATATTCCAACAGTGATATATAAAGATAATGCTGCCTGTATTGCACAAATCAGAGGAGGGTACATCAAGGGAGATAGAACTAAGCACATCTCACCTAAATTCTTCTACACTTATGAGCTCCAGCAGAGCAAGCAAATTGATGTCAAGCAAATAAGATCAACCGATAATTTTGTAGACTTATTTATAAAAATTTTACCGATATCAACATTTGAGAAGCTTGTATATAGTATTAGCATACGTTGACTTAATAAATTATCTTGATGATATCTTTCATCAGGGGGAGCATATTCATTGACATGACACAAGTGCATTGTACTCTTTTTTCCTTCGACCAGGTTTTGTCCCACTGGGTTTTAATGAGGCAATGTTATTCCGCCCAGAAGTCAAACAAATTATGTAAGACTAAAGTAGTCGGGCCCAAGGGGGAGTGTTGTAATTTGTGATGATCTAAACTACTTAATCTTTATCTTATAATTTATTATTATTTTATTATTTTGTAACTTATCCCATCATAACTCCTCCCTATAAATATAGATAAATCCCTTTATTATTTTTTATTAAAATCAATTCATTCATAATCAATAAGAAAAGTCTGCAGCTTTCAAGATACTCTCTTTCTCTATTTCTCTTTACTTTACAAACAGATCAATTTCTTGAATATAATTTAACACAGCTTATGCAGATTCCTTTCTTATTTGTTGCTTGTGTTGTCACGACATTATTCAAACACTTATTTTGACTCCCAAATCAAATTTACAGATAATCTTTAAATTATGTTAAAGTAGGAATTTTTGCCATTAGACTCGGCTGGATGCTTTTCAATTGGCTTCCGTTTGATTTTTTTTTACCAAATCTTACTTCTCTCAGTCCAGAAAAATATTTGTATTTTTAGTATTTTCTTTTTAAATAATTAAAAATATTTCCCTGTAAGATGAATTCAATTACATGTACCTTTGATTAATTGATTCGTAATTGAAATTCTTATATATATTGTTATTTGAATGTGTTATTAATCAATTTTAATATGAATTATTCATCCAAACACCAATGATCTAACATGCAAGCCATGAATAAATATAGAGATAAAGCCTTAGAAAAACCTGGAAAAATATTGAAAAATATGAAAAAACTTAAATCAAGTCGAGATGCCTCTGTCCTTAAAACTTATTAGTCCCGCCTCTATGCTCTACGAATTTCTTGTGGCTAACGTTCTCCCAGGATAACTTGGTTGCTTCTTGTAGAAGTTACACTCATTTCTTCAAGAACTTGAACTTGAAAATGGTGGAAACTCTCTCTTTTTATATAGACCTTAGACTCTCTAACAATGAAAGAAATTAGGAATGAATTTTTTTAGGATGATTAAAAAATGAACCCAATGACTCCTATTTATAGACATGGAGGGTTGCCTTTAAAAATGAACCTTTATGTCAATGAATGTAATTATTTAAGGGTCATAACCCTTCATATAGTCCTTTCAATCCTAAGGGTTATGTTCTCTCCCATTAAGGGACATATCATTTTCTTTAAACACAAGGGTTAAGTCTTTTCACATTAAGGATAATATCTTTTCATTCTATTATATATAGAAAATTTTCTTACAATCCCCCATAATTTTCTAAATATCAATGCAGACATGTAAAAGAATTTCCTTGAAACGAAACTGCATCGGAATATGTAGCTTTCGCCTTGAACCTTTCTGAGTGAATAACTATTAGATTTACTTGGCAAACCAGTGACCCATAGTTTTGAATTATTCTGCTGTTATTGTAAACCAAGACAATAGTCATCACACGGGTTTACTTTGACCATTTTCGTTCTACAGTTGTGTTCAATTCGGCCATGAACATTGGTCACGACTTCATCAAGTATTTTAGGGAATCCAGCCTTTAAAATTACCATGGAAGCGACCTCACTTCTTACTTGAAATAAGTGATCTACTGTAAAAAGTTAATATATCTTTAACCCTATTAGGACTATTCTCATAATATAGTGATCATTAAAAGCCTTCGTTTAACCCAACCTTGACAGACAACACTCTACGTAGGAATGAGAAATAGTACAGAACTCTACAATGCTTGGTTTGAATTGCATAAAGTTTTTGTTGTCCCTTTTGAACCTAAATCTTGGGATCTCCAGTCATCTAGGTTGGGTTTGTACAATGACAATTCTTAATTTATAGGCTTCAAGCCCATTCCCCTCGATGACTTCTCCACATGCTCTCTAGGTAAACCTTTAATAAGTGGATCCGCTAGGTTTTCCTTCGACTTGACATAATCTATTGAAATTATGCCACTTGAGAACAATTGCATTAAGGTATTGTGTCTTCGATGTATGTGTCGAGACTTACCATTATACATTGTATTTTGGGCTTTCCTAATAGCCGATTGACTATCACAATATATACTTATAGTTGGCACTGGTTTTGGCCAATTTGGAATATCCTTTAAGAAATTTCGAAGTCACGTCGCTTCTTCTGTTGCTTTGTCTAATGCTATGAACTCAGATTTCATAGTAGACTAGGCAATACACATTTACCTCGAAGATTTTCATGACAAGGATGCACTACCAAATGTGAAAATAAATTCACTCATGGATTTGAAATCCACTGTATAAGATATTCGGTTAGCATCGGTGTATCCCTCTAATACACACCATGTTTTGAAGTTTATTTCAGATACTTCAAAACTCTTAAAATTGCTTTCTAGTGGTTATGTCATTGATTGCTTGAATATCAACTAAACTTGTTTACAACTTGAGCGATATCTGGTCGTGTTCAATTTATGAGATACATTGGACTTTCGATGATTCTCAAATACTCTAATTGTGATACGCTCGAACCAGTATTCCTTGACAAATGAAGAGTTATGTCCATATGAATTCTAATTGAGTTTAGATCTCATTTGTTATATTTCTCAAGTATTTTCCCAACATAATGAGCTTGAGATAATATATATGTTAGGGTTGGTGCTCTGAGCACCAATTTTATTATGTATTTCCTTGTAAATACTAATGTAATATTTTATTATGAATAAAATGAACAGTTTCTTTTATATAACTTCTTTTTTAATATGGTAAAGACGTAACCGACCTTAGAATGATTAGTTATGATACTGTTGCAAAAGCGTCACAACTGACATTGAGTTGTATCATGATGTTGTCATTCTTAGACCGTTCCCGATCAAGATTTACACTATTTGGTCAGTAAAGTAAACCTGTTGAGACCGATACATGTCGTATATTGGAATCTTGGATTCCGATGGTTTCTCAGTGAACCATGAGTCTTGGAGACTCATATAGATGTGTAGGTGTTTATAGCAGATAGATATTGAACGACTCACCGAAGATTCTTAATAGATGGTACACCAACGTCAATAAGAATCTTCTCGGGTTGAGTGAGCATAGTGATTCTTTGACTTGAGATACCACTGTGGATATTGGAGTTATCCTCCACACTTAGATGGAAGTCACGTCACCGATCTATTAAGATCAGACCTCTGCATGTTCGTTGGGTGTGGACTGATGCCCATGATATCATGTTTGTATCAAGAAAAGATTCGTCAGCTCTGTGTACAGAGCAAAGATATTCAATATGGAATCAACAATATGTTAAATCCATGGGCCAGTGGTGTTGGAGTTGGTGGTCAGAGCTCCAATCCGGACCATATTTATGTCTGATTCATGAATACGAACATCCCCTTTTTTCCATAATATTACTTATTTAGTGGTTACACCTCTTGTTTTTATATACGTATTCGATCTAATTACTATTAGATTGAAACTAAATGTGGTTTAGTGATATGTATATATTAGACAAAGGCCCGATAATATATAATACAGTACACAGTTACAAAGTTAGTTTGTAATTGACATTGGGAAGTGTCACTGCTAAATGTATATTATCAAACATAGTTCCTGGTCAAGATTTACTAACACGGGTCGGTTAGTCAAATCTGTTGAGACCAGTACATGTCGTATATCGGGACTTGGTCCGATGGTTTATCCCAATGAACCATGAGCCTGGGGAGACTCGTATAGACATGTAGGTGTTTATAATGGATAAATACTAAACGAATCACTGAAGATTCTTAATGGATGGTATACCAACGTCAATAAGAATCTTCTCGGGTTGAGTAGCATAGTGGTCATTCGACTTGAGATACCACTGTGGATGTATGAGACATCCTCCACACTTAGATGGCAGTCACGTCACCGATCTATTTAGATCAGACCTCCACCTGTTCGTTGGGTGTGGACCGATCCTCAGGATATCCTGTGTGTATCAAGATAGGATCCATCAGTTCTGTGTACAGAGCATAGGTAGTCCATATGTGATTAGCAGTTTTTTAAATCTGTGGCCACAGTATACTTCGGAAGTAAGTTCCGATTGTTATTTAGAGATTGCTAATAGAAACTTCGACGGGATAATACCTATAGAGATTTGACGTTTACATCTATATCTCTGGGATTATCCGGATATCTGTGACGGGGGATTATACGTATGCAATGACCTCGACCTGTATGATTCAACTAGTTTATCTGTGGTTGTCATAATTTACGGGTGAGTAAATTATGGACACGAAATTAGATTTTATGACGGATATACTTGAATTTAGAGAGTCTTACTAATGAAATATACTCGTAGAGCACTAGGGCAACTTTTATGAATAATGGTGATTATTTATAAATCGTTTAACTGTTAAACAAAAAATACATGCAAACGGGCCGAACCGTCATATCCTAATTAATGTGTATTTGTATTTAATATATGATATTATTAAATACACATTAATAAATTGTTAAATAAATGTATTTGACATATATCATTTATATATGTATTTGAGATATTTAAAGTAAATATAATACATATATTTGAGATATTTGTATTTAAATAATTAATTAATTATTTAATTGTTAAATAAGTAATATAATTAAAATATAAATATCTTATGAAATGATAAAGTTAGGAAATGATTATTAGTGTAAATGTTTGACTTTACATTAAAGGAATATGTTGTCAAATTAGATTTGACTTCCTTGGATATTTATTTTAAATTGTTAAAATTGAAAATATCAATTTCCTTTCATTAATGTCAAATTCGGCCATACCCTTAAATTAAATATAAGTGTTATATTTTTGAGTTGCAATTGTTGACTTACTTTAAATCATTAAATGGTTTGATGATGATTAAACCAAGTTGATAAAGCAAAATTAAATGAAATGAAAAATATCTAGATATTAGTATATACACCTTAAATTTCGGCCAAGTCTAAATTTGTGGAATATATATTGTTTTGTTTCATCTTTTAGGGTTTAACAAGTTCATTAGATACAAAAGAAACACAAAAGTGGTTGAGAGAAAAGTTTGAAGAAAAGAAGGAAAAGCTTGGAAATTTTAAGGTTTTGTAAGTTTTCTTTCAAATCTTCCAACATGTTTAGCTTCATCTTGTGTTTCTTTGATGTTGTCTCTCTACTTATAGTTTGTGTTTTAGTTGTTGTGAACTTGAATGAAAGATGTGTGCATGTAAGTAAGCTTGAAATGGTTTCAAAGCTTTACTTTTGATTTTTGGAAAATCAAGTTGCCATTCTAGAGTTGGTAAGCCACTCCTTGGTGACCTATAATTGTTCTAGAGTTGTTTCAAAGTGGTGAGGCTAGATTGGTGAAGTATTGAATGAATTAAAGTGTTGGATTTTGTAAATTTGGTGAAATTGGACAATTTGATGAAATTGAAAAATTAGGGTTCATAACCCACTCCAAATTTGAGGATTTTCATATATGTTATGTATTATGGTATGAATATGATGCATGTAAAATTTTAGGTTGATTGGATTTGATCTTGGCATGTTTTGAACTAAAGGGACCAAATTATAATTAATTGAAAATTTTGGGTGGCTCACGGCATTAGACTAAAAATTTTGGATTTGTGTGAAATCTGATTTTGATGCATTAGATGTGTTGAAAAATATTTTAGAAATGATTTAGAATCATCCAAAATTATATTTGATAATTTTTGGGCTAAAATAATCAATTTACAAAGTTTTGGGGCAATTCGGTAATTACCAAGAAATTTGATCTCTTGTGTAATTTTTCAGAATTTGATAATTGGATAATTAAATAAATAAGATTATTTAATTGATCCGAGAAAAATTTTGAAATCGAAAAATTTTGATTTTCCACTATTCCGTTCCGTTACCGATATTCCCCCTTAAAACCCCATCAAATGGTACACTGTAGAAATCAGTTCTAAGTGTTATTTGAGGGATTGCTAATAAAAACGTCGACGTGATTATTCTATAGAGATTTGACGTTTGTATCTATATCTCTGGAATAATCCGGATACCTGTGACGGAGGGATTATACGTATACAGTGACCTCGACTTGTATGATTCAGAGAGTTTATCCGTGTTCATCATAATTTACGGGTGAGTGAATTATGGACACGAAATTTGATTTCGTTACGGATATATCTGAATCTAGAGAGTCTCACTAATGAAATATACTCGTAGAGCACTAGTGCAACTGTTATAAATAATACTGATTATTTATAAATCGTTTAACAGTTAAACAAAAAATACATGCAATCAAGACCTAACGGTCATTTCCGAATTAATGTGTATTTGTATTTAATATTTGATATTATTAAACACACATTAACTAAATATCAATTTGTGATATTTAAACTTATATAATTAATATATGTATTTGAGATATTTAATGTAAATATAATACATATATTTAAGATATTTATATTTATTAATTAATTATTTAATTATTAAATAAGTAAATTAATTTATAAAATAAATATCTTTAAGTAATGATTTCTTTGGAAATGACATGTTATTATTGGAACACATTTTTTATAACTTTATTAAAGTTAAAGTGTTTCTTTAATTAAGCCAATATGTGTCCCAATGAAATTTAAACAAAAATAAATAATTTGTTGTTTATTTTTGGGCTTGAAAATTCGGCCAAGTGAGGGGAAATAAACAAAAATGGTTTTGTTTCATTTTTTTTCTAAAACTTAGACAAGTTTAACAAAAATTACAAAAGAGAGTTGAGAGCATTTTTTGAAATAGAAAAGAAAATCAAAGCAAAATTTGGATTTTGTAAGTAATTTCACTTCTTCTTCTACATGAAAATTGTTTCAATTTTTCTTAACTTCAATTGTGTTGTTAAGATCGTGTCTCTACTCTTTTAGTTTGTAATTAAATTTGTTGAATGCTTGTTGGATGAGTTCATGCATGTATAATTAATTTATTTGCTTATTAGTGTAATTAAACTTAATAAATTAATTAGAAAATTAAAGTTACCATTCTAGAGTTAATTAGCCATTCATAATTAACCTAGAATTGTTCTTGATTAATTTCATGATGGTGAGACTTGAATGGTGTGGTAATTTGATGATTAAAGTGTTGAATTTTGTCAATTTAATTAATATCCAATTTGAAAATTTTATGAAATTAGGATTCTTAACCCATTCAAATTTTGGGGCTTTTCATATATATGATATAATTTGATGTATATTTGATGTATGTTAAATTTGGGGTTGATTGGATTTGATCTTGATGTGTTTTAAACAAATTGGGCCAAATTGCAATAATTAAAAATCTGGACAGATTTCGTAATTCTGGAAAAATTCTGGGCAGTTTCGAAAATCTGGAAAAGTTTCTGGTTTGGTTGCAAGTAATGTATAAATTATTTTGGGATTGATTTGGAATCAATTAAATATATATTTGACATTTTAATGATTAAAATAATTAATTTGCAAAACCTTGGGGTAATTTCGTAATTATAAGAAATATGATTTCCTGGGTTAAAATTTCAGATTTTAAGTATTGGTTAATTAAAAAATAAATTTATTTAATTGTTTCAAGAAAAATTTTGAAATCGGAAAAATCGTTTTTTTCGCGTCCCGCTGCGCTAACCTTGTAATTCCTTATAAAACCCCAACAAAAATAGTATTACAGTGACTCTGATTCTGGAACCCCGATATATGATTATGTCTTTAAAATTCAATGTTGACTTTAATGCATGCTTGTATTTATTTAATTTGATTAAATAAAGAATAAACATCTTTGCGGAAAATCCCTATTTAAAATAAGGTTTTTTAATTTAATATTTATTTGATGCATATTAATTGGTCCGTCTTGTCAATACCGCTTATCGATAAATTTTCTACGACTATATCTGAGAACGTGCCAAAGCTGTGAGGATTTCGCAAGTATCTTGAATTCATCATTGACAAGTTTAACCTTGGTACGCCTCCTTGTGACAAAGCTGTCACAACGAGAAACGACCAGGACCGAAAACCCATGAGTCATTATTGAGTGATCGACAATGAGTTGTCTACCTAAATGAATATACGTAGGCGAGAACGTGCCAAAGCCGTGAGGTGAAATATATTCATGGGGTCAACTTTTCACTATTATGTTATGATTTGATTATCGCATGTTTTGTATTTTGTTTGGGGATTACAGTATTGCATGAAATAGTGGAGTGGCATTTTTAGATTAAAAATCCATGATCTAGTTAATGTTTTATAATATAATTTGAAACTGTTATTATCTTTTATCTGCTTATTTGTTTACCGTTGATTCGATGTCTATTTGATAGATTTGCAATTGCGGCACCTCCAACCAATCCTTTTGCTCGTATGTTTGATACGAACAAGCTAAAAGGCGCAGAAAACTTTACGGATTGGGATATGGATTTGATGATCTTCCTCAATTCCGAGAAGTTGGGGTAAATTTTGGAAGGTCCATTACCGCTTGCTATATCACCAGATGCATCTCCTGAGGAACATGAGACTTTCCAGTGATTGAAGGATGATGATTTAAGGGTTAAATCATTCATCCTGAGTTCTCTTTCTTCTGAGCTTAAGAAGACTTATTTTAAGATGCATGATGCATATAACATGATGACGCAACTTCGTGAATCATTCATGAACCAGGAACATGTCGTGGTTCATAGAGTTTCGATGAAACTGTTCCATTCTAAACTTGAAGAGGGGCAGGCTGTGAGCCCGCATGTGCTTCACTTGATCGATTTGATCGAGCAATTGAGGCGACATGATTTCCCTCTCAATAAAACTCTTGGTCATAGTGTCATTCTCGGTTCACTCCCGGCATCATATCGCCAATTCGTAATGTACTTCAACATGAATGGGATTCACTGTTCTCACCGTGAGTTGTATAGGATGCTTCTCACAATAGAGGAAGATTTGAGGAAGAGAGTTCTGACTCGCCTTCCGAAACCCTCTTCACTTTCCGCTTCTTCCCAATCCAAGGCGAATGGGAAGAAGATAAAAGGAAAGAATAAGAAGGGTTTAAATATTCCTCCGCAAGGTAAGACGGTGAAGCCTAATAGAGCTTCTGAAGACAAGTGCCATCACTGCCAGAAATTTGGGCAGTGGAAACGCAACTGCCCGGACTATCTCGCACAAATCGGGAGGAAAGAGCATCGACATCGGGTACTTTTATTTTTCCTACTATCGATATCTCATTGGCTTGTGAAGCTATGACATATAATTGAATTTTGGATTCTGCTTGTCCTATCCACATTTGCAATACGTTGCAGGTGCTGACGGGAAGTAGACAGTTGAAATCCGGGGAGATGCAGTTGCGATTCGGGAGTGGCGACTCTCTCGATGCAGTTGCAGTGGGCATATGCGAGATTCCCTTACCCAGTGGGAGACTTTTGTTAAATGACTGCTATTTTATGTCAGAATGTGTGGCGAATATTATGTCCTTTTTTGTATTAGATATTGAAGGTTATAATGTAAATATTAAGAATCATTCTTTGTATTTATATGATAGTAATAATATACAGATCCTTTATTGTCCAAATGAGCATGGTCATTACATATTGCGTACCTCACAAGATATCTTTAATACTGGAATAAATAAACGTAAACAATCTGATATGAATATTACCTTACTCTGGCATATGCGGTTAGGTCATATAGGCGTGAAATGCCTAACCCAATTGGTTAAGAATGGTTTGATACATGATCTCACCATTGAACCTTATCCAACTTGTGAATCTTGTATTCGGGGTAAAATGATCAAAGCCTCATTTTCAGGTGTTGGACACCGAGCCACTGACTTATTGGAACTCGTACATTCTGATGTATGTGGTCCTTTAAGTCAAACTGCTCACAATGGTTTTTCTTACTTCGTCACATTTTCCGATGATCTGTCACGATACGGTTATGTCTATTTGATGAGACATAAATCGGAAACCTTTGAAAAGTTCAAAGAATTTCGAAATGAAGTTGAAAAACAGACTGGTCAATATATTAAATGCCTTCGAACTAATCGATGTGGTGAATATATGAGTGGAGAGTTCATTGATTATTTAAAGGAGAATGGGATTCTCACTCAATATACTTCTCCCGATACTCCGTAGCATAATGGAGTTTCAGAGAGGAGAAATTGGACTTTATTGGATATGGTCTGATCGATGTTGACTTATATAGATTTACCCTATTACTTATGGGATTATGCTCTTTTAACTGTCGCATATCTCTTGAACAAGATTCCTTCCAATGATGTTCCTACGACTCCGTATGAGATATGGACCGGTAGGAAACCGAATCTTAGTTATGTTAAGATTTGGGGGTGTCCTGCATATGTCAGGATGACTCAGCAAAATAAGCCTCGAGGGCAGAAGTTTAGGTTTGTTGAATAGCCTTCAAATAAGAAAGGATATTTGTTTCATGATACCGAGCATCAAAATGTGTTCGTAGCTCACTTCGCAAAATTTCTAGAAATAGAATTTTTGGCTGAAGGTGGTGATCATAGACATGTTGAACTTGATGAAGTACAACCTGGAACCAACGAACTAATGAAGGAACATGTAGTTCAAGAAGATGAAGAACCTTCAACATACACACTCCGTAGGTCACAAAGGGTATCTATACCTCCTGAACGCTTGTATTTGATACAAGAAAAAAGTCTTGATATTCTCTTAGTAGAAGAGACTGACCATTTCACCTATAGAGAATCGATGTTGGACATTGACTCCGTGAACTGGTAAGACGCCATGAAATCCGAGATGGACTCAATGCATGAAAATCAAGTTTGGAACTTGGTTCCGCTTCCCAAAGGAATTGTTCCTATCGGTTGTAAATGGATTTACAAGAGGAAGCGAAGGCCCGATGGAAAGATTGAAACCTTTAAAGCCCAACTGGTAGCTAAAGGTTACTCGCAACGACCTGGTGTCGACTACGATGAAACCTTTTCTCCAGTTGCAATGCTTAAGTCCATCAGGATTTTGTTGTCAATTGCCACGTATCATGATTACAAGATTTGGCAAATGGATGTCACAACGGCTTTTCTAAATGGATTTCTTGATGAAAAAATCTATATGAAACAGCGGAGGATTTTTCATCCTGCGAGAACTCGGGCATGGTATGCAAGCTGGAGAAGTCCATTTATGGACTTAAACATGCTTCACAAAGTTGGAATCTTTGATTCGACGAGATAATCAAATTGTCTGGTTTTCTCAAGAATTCGGAAGAATCTTGTGTATATCAGAAGGTCAGTTGGAGTATGGTGGTATTTTAAATTCTCTATGTTGACGACATCCTTATCATTGGCAATGATATCGGGATGATGCAAGGCATCAAAGCTTACCTCTGTAAGAATTTCTCCATGAAGGACCTGGGTGAAGCTTCTTATGTCTAGACATAAAAACTATAGAGATAGAGAAATGAAGCTTATTGGGTTATCTCAATCCACGTACATAGATAAGATCTTAGAACGGTATAATTTTGGTAACTGTAAGACAACAAACTTACCGTTCAGACATGGCTTACATCTTTCGAAGAAAAAGTGTCCGCAAACAGAAGATTAGAAGATTAGAATGTCTAATCAACTTATGTTTCGTGTTTGGGCAGCATCAAGTATGTCATGTTATGTACTAGGCCTGATATCAGCTTCGCAGTTAGTGTGATGAGCAGATATCAGTCCAATCCAGGAAATGACCATTGGATGGCCATTAAACATATCCTCAAGTATCTTAAGGGTACTAAGGATAATTTATATTTATGGAGGAAACGAACTGTAGGTTAATGGGTATACGGATTCCGATTTTCAATCGGATCCTGATGATAGAAAGTCTACACCAGGATTCGTGTTTACCCTTAACGGTGTGCAGTTTGTTGGAAGAGTTCCAAACAGGGGTCGACAGCTGATTCCACCACAGAGGCGGAATATATTGCAGCTTCTGAAGCTGTAAAGGAAGATGTTTGGGTTAAGAACTTTATCACAGAATTGGGAGTGGTCCCAAGTATCGAAAATACGATTCCGTTATACTGTGATAATACGGGAGCGATTGTGCAAGCAAAAGAACCAATGGCGCATCAGAAGTCGAAGCATGTGAAACGAAAGTACCATATCATTCGAGAGATTGTGTCGCGAGGGGACATTATCGTGTGCAAGGTACCGAGTGACGTTAATGTATCAGACCCGCTTACGAAGGCTATACCTCCGAAGTTATTTGATAAACATGTGGAGTCGATGGGTATTAGATACAATCGATTTTGGCACTAGAGCAAGTAGGAGATTTTGTTAGGGTTGGTGCTCTGAGCGCCAATTTTATTATTTATTTCCTTGTAAATACTAATGTAACATTTTATTATGAATAAAATGAACAGTTTCTTTTATATAACTTTTTCTTTAATATGGTAAAGGTGTAACCGACCTTAGAATGATTAGTTATGATACTGTTGCAAAAGCGTCGCAACTGACATTGAGTTGTATCATGACGTTGTCATTCTTAGACTGTTCCCGATCAAGGTTTACACTACTTGGTCAGTAAAGTAAACCCGTTGAGACTGGTACATGTCGTATATTGGAATCTTGGATTCCGATGGTTTCTCAGTGAACCATGAGTCTTGGAGACTCGTATAGACGTGTAGGTGTTTATAGCGGATAGACACTGAACGACTCACTGAAGATTCTTAATAGATGGTACACCAACTTCAATAAGAATCTTCTCGGGTTGAGTGAGTATAGTGATTCTTTGACTTAAGATACCACTGTGGATATCCGAGTTATCCTCCACACTTAGATGACAGTCACATCACACTGATCTATTAAGATCAGACCTCCGTCTGTTCGTTGGGTGTGGACTGATGCTCAGGATATCCTGTGTGTATCAAGAAAGGATCTTTCAGTTCTGTGTACAGAGCATAGGTATTCAATATGGAATCAACAATATGTTAAATCCATGGGCCCGTGGTACACTGTAGAAACCAGTTCTAAGTTTTATTCGAGGGATTGCTAAAAGAAACGTCGACATGATTATTCTATAGAGATTTGACGTTTGTATCTATATCTCTGGAATAATCTGGATACCTGTGACGGATGGATTATACATATGCAGTGACCTCGACCTGTATGATTCAGAGAGTTTATCCGTGTTCGTCATAATTTACGGGTAGGTGAATTATGGACACGAAATTTGATTTCGTGACGGATATGCATGAATCTAAAAAGTCTCACTAATGAAGTATACTCGTAGAGCACTATGACAACTGTTATAAATAATACTGATTATTTATAAATCGTTTAACGGTTAAACGAAAAATACATGCAATCGGGACCTAACAGTCATTTCCGAATTAATGTGTATTTGTATTTAATATTTGATATTATTAAATAAACATTAACTAAATATCAATTTGTGATATTTAAACTTATATCATTAAATTATGTATTTGAGATATTTAATGTAAATATAATACATATATTTATGATATTTATATTTATTAATTAATTATTTAAGTGTTAAATAATTAAATTAATTTATAAAATAAATATCGTTAAGTAATGATTTCTTTGGAAATGGCATGTTATTATTGGAACACATTTTTTATAACTTTATTAAAGTTAAGTGTTTCTTTAATTAAGCCAATATGTGTGCCAATGAAATTCAAACAAAAAATAAATAATTTGTTATTTATTTTTGGGTTTGAAAATTCGGCCAAGTGAGGGAAATAAACAAAAATGGTTTTGTTTCATTTTTTCTAAAACTTAGACAAGTTTAACAAAAATTACAAAAGAGAGTTGAGAGCATTTGTTGAAAAAGAAAAGAAAATCAAAGCAAAATTTGGATTTTGTAAGTAATTTCACTTCTTCTTCTACATGAAAATTGTTTCAATTTTTCTTAACTTCAATTGTGTTGTTAAGATCATGTCTCTACTCTTTTAGTTTTTAATTAAATTTGTTGGATGCTTATTGGATGAGTTCATGCATGTATAATTAATTTATTTACTTAATAAATTAATTAGAAAATTAAAGTTGTCATTCTAGAGTTAATTAGTCATTCTTAATTAACCTAGAATTGTTCTTGATTAATTTCATGATGGTGAGACTTGAATGGTGTGGTAATTTGATGATTTAAGTGTTGAATTTTGTCAATTTAATGTAAATTATCCAATTTGAGTAATTTATGAAATTAGGATTCTTAACCCATTCAAATTTTGGGGCTTTTCATATATATGATTTAATTTGATGTATATTTGATGTATGTCAAATTTGGGATTGATTGGATTTGATCTTGATGTGTTTTGAACAAATTGGGCCAAATTATAATTAATTAAAAATCTGGGTGGATTTTGTAATTCTGGAAAAATTCTGGTTAGTTTTGAAAATATGGAAAAGTTTCTGGTTTGGTTGGAAATAATGTATAAATTATTTTGGGATTGATTTGGAATCAATTAAATAAGTATTTGACATTTTAATGACCAAAATAATTAATTTGCAAAACTTTGGGGTAATTTCATAATTATAAGAAATATGATTTCTTGGGTTAAAATTTCAGATTTTAAGTATTGGTTAATTAAATAAATAAATTTATTTAATTGTTTCAAGAAAAAGTTTTGAAATTGGAAAAATTTTTTTTCCGCATTCCGCTGCGCTAACCTTGTAATTCCTTATAAAACCCCAACAATATATCTCTTTGATGTTATGGAAATCTTAATTCTTAGGATCACATCAACTACTCATATATCTTTCATGTCAAATTTATTGGTCAATGTTTTTTTGGTAGATTGAATCATCTATTGATTGCTACCAATTATTAGCATATCGTCTATATAGAGACACACAATGACATATCATTTTTGAGTTGATTTAGTGTAGAAAAACTTATCACACTCATTGATTTTGAATCCACTTGACATATTTTCTTTGTCTAATTTCTTATGCCATTGTTTAGGGTGTTTGTTTTAATCCGTACAAGGATTTTAGAAGTTTGTACACCTTGTGTTCTTGTCCATGAACATTAAAACCTTCTGACTGTTCCATGTAAACCTCCTCATCCAATTCACCATTTAAGAATTTCGTCTTTACATCCATTTGATGTATTTCAAGATCAAATATAATTGTTATGGCTATAAGCATTCTTATTGAAGTGATACGGGTCATTGGTAAATATGTATCAAAGTAATCAATATATTCTTTTTGTCTATATCATTTTATGACAAGTCTTGCCTTGTACTTATCTATTGATACATCTGGCTTCATCTTCCGTTTGAAAATCCATTTGTAGCCCAACGGTTTACAACCTGGAGGAAGATCAACCAACTCTCAAGTATGGTTTTGAAGGATAAAATCAATCATACCATTGATAGTCTCTTTCCACAAATGTGCCTCCGAAGAAGACATTACTTCTTTATAACTTCGAGTCTCATTTTCTAACAGGTATGTCAAAAAATCAGGTCCAAATGACTTAAACGTTCTTGTTTTTTTGCTACGTCTAGGTTCGTTTTCCTCAATATTTTCATGTTGATCTGATTCTTGGTTAACTTGATCACTACTTGTAGCAGTATCGACGGTTCTTTTGAGAGAATATGTTCTTTATTTTTCTTTACAAGGAAATATCTCTTCAAAGAATATCGCATTCCTTGGCTCAATTATCATATTTGGATTGATGTCAGGAATTTCATATTTATATACCAAGAATTGATACGCACTACTGTTGTGAGCATATCCAATAAATATACAGTCAATAATTTTTGGTCTTATTCTCACCTTCTTAGATTTATGAACCATTTCTTTGGCGAGATACCCCCACACTTTCAGATATATATATATAGGAAGTTGTGTGACCTTTCCACAATTCATATAGTGTCTTTTTAATCTTTTGTGAAATAACTTGTTCATAACGTAATTGGCAGAAAGCAAGGCTTCCCCCATAAGTTCTGGGGTGAACTAGAGCTTGTCAACATGGCATTCATCATTTCCTTCAACGTTCGATTTTTACGTTCCACAATCACGTTTTGTTGAGGTGAATAAGGAGCAGTAGTTTCATGAATAATTCCATGATTGGAACAATATTCATCGAATGGTAACACATATTCACCTCCCCCATCACTCCTGATTCTTTTAATTTTCTTGCCAAGTTCATTTTCAACTTCGTTTTTATAGTGAATAAAGCTTTCAATAGCTTTATCTTTGCTCCTCAGCAAATACACATAGCAGAATCTTGTGCTATCATCGATAAAAGTGACAAAGTATTTTTTACCGTCCTTTGTTTGCACAACATTCATATCACACCCATCGGTGTGTATAAGTTCCAAGGGTTCAGAACTTCATTATATGGAATAAAATGATGTTCTATTCATTTTCGCTTCAACACATGCTTCATATTTATGTTGGTTATCAATTGTAAATTTAGGTATAATGTCTATGTTAATTAATTTACGTATTTTTATCATAATTAACATGCCCCAACCTACCATGTCATACATTTTGTGACTCAATAATATAAGCAGAAGATGTAGCTTTATTATTATTAGCACTGTGTTGATTGACAGTCATTACATTGAACTTGAAAAGGCCCTCAGTGAGGTATTCTTTCCCTACATAGACATCATTTTTGGTCAGTACAAACTTGTCAAAATCCAATACAAGCTTAAAGTCATTCTTACTAAGAAGTGAACCTAAAACCAAGTTCTTCCGAATATTAGGAACATGCTAAATATTTTTCAATGTAAGCTCATTCTCGGATATCATCTTCAGAACCATTGTGCTTTGTCCAACAACTCTAGAGGTAGACGAGATTCCCATGGTCAGATGATCGCCACCATCGACCTTCTGATATTGAGGAAAATATCTTGCTATCTGCACATATATGGCGAGTAGCCCCAGTGTATATCCACAATTCTTTCGAGTTCCCAACTAAACTGGCTTCATTTACCACTGTTGAGAGGTTTCTGAGATATAATTAGTTAATAACTCATTTTCAGTGACATGGACCTCATTTTTCTTTTTCTTTCCTTTGTCTTGAGACTTCTTGTTTCTGCAGTCCTTTTTCATGTGACCGTTTTTCCCACAGACGTAGCATTTCCCATTAAACTTCTTGTTTGCTTGGGAAGAATCAACTCCAATGTTCTTTATCTTTCTGCTACTATTTCCACCCTTGACGATGTTAGCCTTAGACTCCATAGTCTTGTAGCCAGCCTTCTCGGACTTTCTATTGTCCTCTTCGATTCGCAACCGAACTTCTAGGTCTTCAAGACTCATCTGCTTCTTCTTGTGTTTCAGATAACTCCTGAAGTCCTTCCATAATGGAGGCAACTTCTCAATAATTATGACAACTTGAAACGTCTCACAGAGTTTCATTCCCTCATCTAATATTTCATGAATGATCAACTGAAGTTCACCCAACTGAGACATTACCGTCCTTGAATCTACCATTTTGTAGTCCAGGAACCTACCAACGATAAATTTCTTTTATCTAACATCCTCTATTTTGTACTTCTTCTCAAGAGATTCCCAAAGAATCTTAGCAGAAGTCATACATTGGTACATATTGTACAGGGTATTGTCAAGTCCTCCTAAGAGGTAGTTCTTGCACAAGAAGTCGTCTTGCGACCATGCCTCAACTCGCAGTTGCTTGGCTGTATTCGTTTCTCCCTCCACGGGACCTAGGGGATATTCCTTGAGATATTTAGCCAACTGCAGTGTTGTTAGGTGGAACAATATTTTTCTCTACCACTGTTTGAAGTTTGCTCCACCAAACTTATCTGATTTCTCTCCATGAGCAATCGACACTGTGATATTTCCACTAGCCATGTGTAATTGGAAATAAAGCAATAACCAATAAGTCTACCAAAGATAAATCACACAAAGATCAACGGTATGATCATGTTTATGTGTTACACTAAAAATCTACTTGTTATTATTTTGGATAGTAGTACCAAATAATACAAGTTCTTGAATTTGCGACTAAAATTTCTTATGATAGATGAATAAAAGAAAATTCCCAGATGTGACTTGCGTTAGTGTCACGTTCGTTCAGCCGTTCGAACGAGTTTTTTCAGAGAGTTCACGTTCGTGTACGTTTGATAACGAGTTCGAAAGAACCTTTCCAGAGAACTTGTGTTCGAGTATCACGTTCGAATGAAAATGCAGAATACAATGTTTTTCCTTATGCGTTCGTCGGACGTTCGAATGCTCTTACGTAATTTTCATGCACATAATACATTTCCAGAGAAAAGAATAGTAAAACATGCAAAAATCAGAGCTAACAACACATGTTATTCTAATAAGTTCTTAATATTGTTATTTGAATGTGTCATTAATCAATTTTAACATGACTTATTTAGTCAAAATATCAACATTCTAACATGCAAGCCATGAATAAAACATAGAGATAAAGACTTAGAAAAACCTGGAAAAATATTAAAGAAGATGAAAAACTTAAACCAATTCGAGATGCCTTTGTCATTAAGAACTTATTAGCCTCATCTCAGTGCTCTACGGATTTCTTGTGGCTAACATTCTCACATGATAACTTGGTTGCTTCTTGTAGAAGGGACATTCATTTCTTCAAGAACTTGAAATTGAAAATGATGGAAACTCTCTTTTTATCTAGACTTTAGACTCTCTAACAATAAAAGAAACTAGAAATGAATTTTTTTAGGATAATTAAAAAATGAACCCAATGACTCCTATTTATAGACATGAAGGGTTGCCTTCATGTCAGTGAATGTAATTCTTTAAGGGTCATAACCCTATGAAGTTCTTTCAATCCTAAGGGCTATATTATTTCCCATTAAGAGACAACATTTCATTTAAACTCAAGGGTTTAGTCTTTTCACATCAATGATTATATCTTTTCATTTCCTATATATATATTAAAAAAATTCTTACATGTATTATCTACCGTTCTAAAAATAGAGAGTTGCTCCGAAGAAAAAATGTAAAATTATAAGAAAATCAAGTGTTAAAAAAATATCATTCATTGACTAGCAAAACTATCAAATTTCTCACTAAATTAGATTTTTTATTTAAAAAAAAAAAATTGCCCTAAATAGAATTTTAAAAAATTATTTCCACATAATAATCGTAAGTTTGTATAATTACTTTCCACATAGGAGGTATTTTATTTTAAAAACTATTTTCTTAATTTAAAAAATTAATTAAAATAAACCTAATTATTTTCTTTCATACTCCCTATAAAGCCAAATTTTAGAAGTAACAATTAAAAAAAATCAAAAATAAAAAATGGTTTCTCTTGTTTTACTTTAATCGATCTATAATAAAAATTATTTTTGGTTCAGACAGTTGGAAAGCGCGGTAACGAATATAAAAATCCCAACTAACATCTTCCCGTAAACCTTACAAGTCACCAACAGAAGAAACACCCACCCATCAATTCTTTCTTCCAAATTTTTCTTCAATTTTCCCAAGAATCTCCACCGACACAAGAAAATTTCCAAAAGCCGAAACCCTACAACGATTCCAAGCGTAATCCTTTGAATTTAATTCTCTCTCTCTCTCTCTCTCTGGGTTATTTTTTAAAAAAAATTAAAATTAAATTCATTCATTTGTTTATTATTTTTTGTTCCGTTTATATACACGGCCGTGAAGAGATCAAAGATCAATGGGATAAGAGTGAATATTGATATTTACAAAAAAAAAAAAAAAGAATTTAAAAAAGAATAAATCAAAATGTTAAGAATTGCAATGGAAGAATTTTCTCCGAGGCTTTCGGTGAATTCGCCAAGGCATTCAGGTGCATTGTCGTTGATGATTGATGGGTTTTCGAAGAAAAGATTTTTGTATAATAAGCTCCCTGAACAACCCCTCAAGCTCTCCGTTCGCAAATTAGACGGCTCTTGCTTTGGTATTTTATTTTTTCATTCTTTTTTTTTTTTTCCATGTAATTATCATTCAATTAATTTTAATGAGCTTTGGGTTTTGAATTAATGGGGTTGGTATTGCTAATTTGGCAGACATTGAAGTTATGAAGACGGCTACAATTGCAGAATTGAGACTTGCTGTAGAGGCTGCATTTAGTTACATGCCCAAGAAGGGACCCGGCAAAATTTCATGGTATGTTCATTATGTTGTTTTTGTTTTTATGTGATGTTTAAAATTTCATGGCATTCAAGTTGTTGATGCATTTAGTTCTGTTTATATTTGATGTTTAATTGAATTTGCTTGTAGGCCGCATGTGTGGGGGCATTTCTGTTTGTGTTTTGATGGGCAGAAGTTAATATGCGAACGCGACAATATCAAATATTATGGCATCAAAGATGGTGATCAGGTTTGAGTTTCTTTGAAGATATGATGTTCGATTTTGGCTCACCAATTGGTTGACATTGGATTGAATCTCTATTTCTTTTGGGCATGTGAGAAAATGTTTCATTGCTTGCTTGGAGTCCTGGTGGTGACATTGTTGTATGAGATAATGTGAACATGTCTTAGGATGAATGTAGAAGGGGAATAATGTTTGTACAAATACCCTCTCACATGTGCCTATGCAGAGAACAACATTGGATTGTGCTTGTTGTTATTATGAGGAAGCTGTGCTGATGCCCTTTATTGTTACGCCGTTGCCTTCAACTTTTTCCGTCAAGTTAATTCTTCGTGTTTTGGACTGTGCAGCTTGAATTTATCCGGCATCATTCAATCAACTACATCCTGACAGAGAAGGAAACCAAGAAAAAAGAAGCGGCAAGAGAACGCCATATGTAAGTGTCTCTCTACATGATCCTTCCTCAATCGTAGCATGCAATTCTGAACATTTCTTGAATTAATTTGGAATATGAGCCACAATAGCAAAGCAATATGGTTATTACCTAACTTGTTGAAGTAGTTGGTTTAATCAAATTGTCAATATAATTATAGATGGCATGTTTTTAACAATTCAAAACGTGGCTAATGGAAGTCCTGTTCCTCTGTCTGTCATTGCAGTTATTTTTTGATTACCTACTGAAACTGAAGATGATGTATTGGATGTGTGATAGGTCATCATCTCAATCAAATATCTGGATCGATCAATATCAAGAGCTGAGCAGCGAGGAAGAATATGATTGCGATGACGTGGAGAGTGGACGGTACCAGGACTACAAGAGAATCGATGCTCAAAATGACTCCAGTTTTGTTCCTTGCTTGGGAGGGTGGTTCTCATATTCCAGACTGATATCCGCCAGAAGAACAAAAAGCAATCCATCAAGAACCTGCGACTTCATGGGCAGTTTTAGAAACATTTTACAGCTTTGTGGCAGTAAAAAACACTACCGAAAGTGTTCTTACAATGATTAGCAATGGGGCTAAATATGCATCATCAGCGCTTCCAAAACACGACGCTGCTCCCCAAATCAATGCACATAGGCATGATTAGCGATGGCTAGACAGCATCATCATCGTCGGTTACACCCAAGGGGATAGAAATATAGCTCAATATAGAATCTGCACCACAAGCTTTGTCAATGTAAATATCTTGATTACAGATCAGAATTAGTTCATATCCCAGGTTCTGGTATGCTACAAGAGAGTGATTGATTAATTGATTTTCCAATGTCTACTGCCATTGCAGTTTCTCTCTTGTGTATATGAGTATAGGATTTTTTTTTTTTTTCCATTTTTTTCTTTTTTGTAAGAATAATGTTATCCCAAAATTTTTATCATTACCCAATGTTGTATTCACTGAGCAGTTTTCAAAGTATTTTAGTAAAATTGCAAAAATAGTAAAAAATTAGGGTTAATTTATAAAAATAGCCCATTTATATTGCTTACTGGATGGGCATTTAACATGTCAATCACCAATTGACCTAAAATTAGGGTCTCAAATCTAAAAAATTATAAATTATAAGTATATAATATGATTTTTATATGTTTTATCCATTATAATTTAGAGCAAGTCAAGGCCGCCTTGATGCCAGGTGAAGAAATCTGCGGCGTTGAATAAAATGAAGAGGGAGATACAGTTGGAAGTTGAGCTTTGGCTAATTTGGAGAAGCAAAAGGAGGATACTGTTATGGCTCTTGACTCTGATGGCTGAGCTTCAGGACATTGTTAAGAAGGTCCTTCCTGTTCAATAATAATTTCTATTTGTTTGCTTATTTAGCTGTTGATTTGTATCTATGAAGTAATGTAATTGTTATGATTTTAACTCACCCTCTGTTTAATTTTTGATCAATCAACACAATATTAACGTTTCAATCGAGAAAGCAAGATCAAGTCAGCGGAATTGCACACCAAGAACAAACAAGATTTTTACCGTGATTCGCCGGAAAAAATTACAGACTACATCCACGTTGAACTCCGGAATAAGGAGCTCACTGCACTAATCAATCACAAGATTTCTCAAGAATCTTGAATCCGTTTACAACAACAATTTTCCCCAAATCACAAGATAAACCCTAATCTCTAATAGTGTCAATCTCACCTCTCAATTTGAAAATTACACAAACTTGGATTAGGAATATGGCTCAACAATTAGCCAAAACAATAATAGGAGAAAAACTGTTAAGCAAAACAAAAAACTAAACATTCTCAAGCCCTAGTCCCCTTTATATATGATGAGCAAAAAATAAGTAATTAAGGCAACGACAGGGATTGCGCCACGTGTCCCTCATCCAACGGACGAAAAATGGCTTCACATTTTACCATCTCCACCTTGAAGCCAAAACACATCCTTCACTCCAAACCATATACTAGAACACATTAGGGCCAAGATAGTACATCAAACTCACTTACTTCCATCATTGTTCATGTCGGCTGCAAGGTCAGCCAACCCCCACATGCAACAGCTTCATGCAATGGGAGAGTTTGGTAGCAGTCACAATTTTTGTCCCCATGTCAGATGGGTTATCTTCAGTTGGGACCTTCTTGATCTCAATCTTACCACTTGAGATGATTGATGAGTGGTAAAACTATCACTATTTCCCACTCATTTAATTTAATATTTTGTATAGTTTCTTGAGTTTTGTGAATATTTTGATGTGTTTTGTGTTATTTTGTAGATAAATAAAGTTTCAGGACATTGTGGAGGTGATTTGGAGCAAAACTGTGAAATTTGGTGAAATTTGGCAAAAAGGGTATTTTGGTAATTTTGGGCGTCCCGACACAAGGGGTATTTTGGCAATTTTGTCCCGACACCGAAATAAAATTTCAAGACATTCTGGAGGTGATTTGGAGCGAAGCTGTGAAATTTGACAAAAGGGGTATTTTGGTAATTTTGGGCGTCCCCAGCAAAAAGGGTATTTTGGTAATTTTGGGCGTCTGCCACGTGTCGAAAATTCAACGAGCCGTCTTTTTTAGCACATTATGCCACGTGTCAAAATTTCAGCGATCCAAAAAATAATAATAGAATAATAAAAAAATAAAAATCAGAAAAATAATAATAAAAAATTAGATTTTTTTGCCTATAAATAGATTTCGAATTTTTAGTTTCAAAGGTACCAAATCCTCTGTAAATACTTATATAATAAAGAGTTCTTCATATTTTCTTCTTTTATTCAGTTTTATTTACGCTTTGTAGTAGTAATTATATCCATCCATGAGGGGGTAACCTCTTCATGCTGAGGTAATAAGGTAATTCTTTTACTATTGCTTTTTAGATCAATCTCCCTTAAAATATGATATATAAACTATTTAAAATCAGATTAATAAAGGATACCGCCATTCCGGACGGTTGGTTATTTAATTTAATCTGGTTAACCTGAGTTAATGAGGATACCGCCACACTGGACGGTTGATTTAAGTTTATATTTCTGTTCTGCCTTATGGCTGGTATATTTGAATTTGACTTAATCAAAATACCGTCATTCTGGACGGCTGGTTTAAAATATCACAAGTTAATATATTATTATTTTATGGGAGATATCTAAATAGTATATAGTAGAAGTTATTTCCTTTTACCTTAGCATTTCATTTATTTATTTTTATTACTTTCTGCAATTTCATTTTATATCTTTTAAGTTTTTATCAGTTTTAATTATGTATAGTAACTAAGTTAAATATCTAGGATTGTGATTAAATCTAATATCACCGGATTTAAAAAGGGTTAGATTATAGTTTGGGTAATTAAAGGGTTATTTGTTGAGTCATATTCTTAATGCTTTTTATTAACTAGCCATTAATAAAATTAATTAGGTAAACTTAAAATGAACTAGACATAGGGATTTTAAGTTTAAGACCTTAGTCTCAACAACCCACGATCTTCCTTAAGGATAGATAACCCTTTAATATATTTCCTTACAGGATAGACATATACCTGTCGGGCGGGGGTAGTCATAATTGGAACTTAACCTTAATGAATCTAGGTAATTTAATTGACATAGACATATGGTTCAATTGGATTATACTAGGTATTTGTAAATGATCATTCGAAAGAGGCTTTTACATAATTTAGTGTTCCAGATTAATAATTCAATAATTTACCCAAGTATGATTTAATTACTTCATCTTTTAATTGATATTAGAACGATTAACAACCCTAGATCTTTGAGTCTTTTTATTTTCCTTAGTATTTTCTTTTGTCTTTTTATTTATTTATTTATTTAGCAACTCTACAAATCAAATCATTTCAAGCAATCAATTCATTTCTCCTTTAATTAGATATTTGTAAATAAATAGTATCATCAATTAATAACAACAGTAGGAATTAAGTCCTCGTGGGATCGATATTTTTATACTACTTGAACGATACGTGCGCTTGCGTTATACATGTGTGTTTACGCCGGTCAAGTTTTTGGCGCCGTTACCGGGGACTTATATTTCTTGAGTTATTAATTTTGAAGCTATCTAATTTACTTGTATCTAATTTTCTTTATTTTTTATCTGTAATTTTTATTTCTTTCTTTTGTTTTCAGGTGATTGAAAAAATGGAACATTTTGAAACATTACGAGCTTTACTAGAAGAAGATACACCCCAAATCCGGGAGCAACAGTCTAGTTTTCTGAGGCCTGTTGTCCAGCCCAACAACTATCACTGGATGCCAGAACCAAGCAACACTACATTTGCTCATCAGAATGAAATGAGGAGATGTGTAATATGTGATGGTAACCACCCGAGCGATCAATGTATATACCTTTCAGAGTGGCAGAATTATTGGAATTATTCAAGGTATGAAGAATCATCACATTTTCCACCATCCATCTACGATCTTCATCAAGAACCAGATCCATAAGAGGAAGATCAGTTGAATGACATGCTCAAAGATAGGTTCAAAGAAATGGAAGCTCAATTTGATGCACAAATTTAGAGTAACGCAGAATCCATACAGAGGATGACATATCAAATAAGACAATTAACAGAGAACCAGAGCTACATACCTCAAGAACCATTTGCAAATGACACTGACGAAGCCTTTGAGTACCAAGCATTTCATGATAACACCTTGACAGAGGAGGAGGCTGAGCAATATCAACAACTAGAGGTATCAGTTCAGGAGCCCGAACTGACAAAGTCTCGATTTGATTTTTATTATTCTGACTCTGATGATGATGAAGAAACTGAGCTACTTGTACCAACTGCACCAACAAGGAAGGATGAAACTTTCCATCCTCAGAATGCAGATCTTGGAGAATGCTTTGCACTAATGTTTGAAGACGATCTACCTAAGCCAATCACTTCACTGAGATCAGAGGATGAAGACCTAAAATCTGACATTTCTTTACATTCTCACGTTGATTCTTTAGAAGCATGTATTTCACAGATGACAGATGAAGAACTGAATGCTGAAATCCTAAAATTCATCTGTGAAGAAAAGGTGGAGCAAGAAGCAGAGCAAAAAGAGGAGCAATTGTCAGACAAAATTAAAGATACAGTGAATTCAGGCGAAACATCACTGTTTTGGGGAGTACAATTTAGAGATATTACTCAGAAGCTTGACAGAATGGAAATCCCATTCCAAGTCAAGCACCATACAAGACCTCCTGATTTTCTTTCTTTCTTTTCAGGAATCAGTGGAGCAATAAAAGTTAAAAAGGTGGCACAAGCACTGAATGAGACAAAATTCTTTTTACCACCTTACCGTTGGAAGAGACCCTTCAAAAGCAACGCACATGGGAATGTCTTTAATAGGACATCCAAAATGACACTGAAACCGCCTTGACAAATGGATTTCAGTCACGTCTGGCTGAAGACGAAAAAAAATTTAGCGCTAGCAGGGAGACAACCCGTGTAATTTGTTATAATTTCTATTTTTATATTCAGCTAACCAGTTATGATCTTCTAAACTCTTCTTTTACTATTTAAACAAAGGCATATTTAAAGCTAGGTGATGGTTTGGTGTCTTCTTTCACTCACTACCTCTCTATAAGGAAAAGCTGTGAAGGCACCTAGATAATCATTCACCTGTAGCTTGTTGTGATAGACTAGTTTGGAGGACTCGTTGTTTATTCCTGTCACCAAGCGAGATAAGAGCCTGAGAGGCTTGAGTATTTAAGAGAGCCTCGCTCCACCCTCCCTCTGGGGAATCTACAACGGGAAGTCTATTCGACAGTTAGTCACACACCATGACCTGTAGTAGTTATTTCTTTATGTTTATAGTTTTGTTTTTATGTTGACTAAAAAAGATGGAATTGGTAAGAAATAGCTGTGTAAGGAATTTCCACTCATGAGACGTATTTCAAACCCATTTTTCGAAACAAGTTAATTTTTGTTTATTTCCTTTTGAATTATTTAATTTGTAAATTCTCCATAAAATTGACTTAAATGGATCTTCATATACTTAGTTGGCAGGTATTATCAACATACATGGTAACATACAGACATATGATAAAATTGAAAAGATTGTAATATTCGGTGCTATAGTTTAATTGGAGAAGCATCTCAAAAAAGTGATGGAGTAAAAAAAAAATACATCTGAGATCCGAGTTATTAAGTCTGTAAGGGTGTTTTAACATCTAGTGCCCTAAAACCAACTGGTTTGGGAGTCATTGGCCCAAAGCTCGTTACATGGATCAAAAATGATGAAAAATAAACATATATATATATATATATATATATATATAAAGTCTGAGTAATTAAGTCCGTAGGGGTGTCTTAACACCTGGTGCCCTAAAGCCATCTGGTTTGGGAGCCACCGACCTAAAGCTCGCTACATAGACGGAAGGTGTTGTATATAAATAAAAAGTCAAAATTCAAAAAATCAAAGAAAAAAATCAGAAAAATCAGAAAATTTATTCCATTACTACAAAAGATGTGAATTCTGATAAAACTTTAGGACAAAAATATTACTCTCTTATCAACTGCACTTATGACTGTTGTGGGCAAAAATGAGTTGAATAAAACTTTGTTAGCTGTGTATATGAAGAAATGGTAAAAATAATCGGAGAATTTACTTGTTCAGTAATTTAGAATGAAACAAAACAACTAGTAAACTTGGAGTAGAAGTTTCACCTAATTAGTCACTAACTTCTTTATTCTCTTTTCTCTTGTCTTTTTGCTTTTGTGTGCATTAGTTTCACTACCTTTTTAATTTTGTAAAATGTTTGTGGGTATCATTGTTGTAAACCCTCACGAGACTACAACTCGTCCACTAGGGACATCTAGGGGTTTAAAGGCTTGTTCATATGCTAAATGCAATCGTGATCCCTGCGAAAGTGGTTTAGTAAAATTTTAATATGTTATTTTATTTTGCTCGAGGACTAGCAAAATGTTAGGTTTGAGGGTGTGATGAGTGGTAAAACTATCACTATTTCTCACTCATTTAACTTAATATTTTGTATAGTTTCTTGAGTTTTGTGAATATTTTGATGTGTTTTGTGTTATTTTGTAGATAAATAAAGTTTCAGGACATTGTGGAGGTGATTTGGAGCAAAACTGTGAAATTTGGTGAAATTTGGCAAAAAGGGTATTTTGGTAATTTTGGGCGTCCCGACACAAGGGGTATTTTGGTAATTTTGTCCCGACACCGAAATAAAATTTCAAGACATTCTGGAGGTGATTTGGAGCGAAGCTGTGAAATTTGACAAAAGGGGTATTTTTGGTAATTTTGGGCGTCCCCAGCAAAAAGGGTATTTTGGTAATTTTGGGCGTCTGCCACGTGTCGAAAATTCAACGAGCCGTCTTTTTTAGCACACCATGCCACGTGTCGAAATTTCAGCGATCCAAAAAAATAATAATAAAATAATAAAAAAATAAAAATCAGAAAAATAATAATAAAAAATTAGATTTTTTTGCCTATAAATAGATTTCGAATTTTTAGTTTCAAAGGTACCAAATCCTCTGTAATACTTATATAATAAAGAGTTCTTCATATTTTCTTCTTTTATTCAGTTTTATTTACGCTTTGTAGTAGTAATTCTATCCATCCATGAGGGGGTAACCTCTTCATGCTGAGGTAATAAGGTAATTCTTTTGCTATTGCTTTTTAGATTAATCTCCCTTAAAATATGATATATAAACTATTTAAAATCATATTAATAAAGGATACCGCCATTCCGGACGGTTGGTTATTTAATTTAATCTGGTTAACCTGAGTTAATGAGGATACCGCCACACTGGACGGTTGGTTTAAGTTTATATTTCTGTTCCGCCTTATGGCTGGTATATTTGAATTTGACTTAATCAAGATACCGTCATTCTGGACGGTTGGTTTAAAATATCATAAGTTAATATATTATTATTTTAATGGAGATATCTAAATAGTATATAGTAGAAGTTATTTCCTTTTACCTTAGCATTTCATTTATTTATTTTTATTACTTTCTGCAATTTCATTTTATATCTTTTAAGTTTTTATCAGTTTTAATTATGTATAGTAACTAAGTTAAATATCTAGGATTGTGATTAAATCTAATATCACCGGATTTAAAAAGGGTTAGATTATAGTTTGGGTAATTAAAGAGTTATTTGTTGAGTCATATTCTTAATGCTTTTTATTAACTAGCCTTTAATAAAATTGATTAGGTAAACTTAAAATGAACTAGACATAGGGATTTTAAGTTTAAGACCTTAGTCTCAACAACCCACGATCTTTCTTAAGGATAGATAACCCTTTAATAGATTTCCTTACAGGATAGACATATACCTGTCGGGCGGGGGTACTCATAATTGGAACTTAACCTTAATGAATCTAGGTAATTTAATTGACATAGACATATGGTTCAATTGGATTATACTAGGTATTTGTAAATGATCATTCGAAAGAGGCTTTTACATAATTTAGTGTTCCAGATTAATAATTCAATAATTTACCCAATTATGATTTAATTACTTCATCTTTTAATTGATATTAGAACGATTAACAACCCTAAATCTTTGAGTCTTTTTATTTTCCTTAGTATTTTCTTTTGTCTTTTTATTTATTTATTTATTTAGCAACTCTACAAATCAAATCATTTCAAGCAATCAATTCACTTCTCCTTTAATTAGATATTTGTAAATAAATAGTATCATCAATTAATAACAACAGTAGGAATTAAGTCCTCGTGGAATCGATATTTTTATACTACTTGAACAATACGTGCGCTTGCGTTATACGTGTGTGTTTACGCCGGTCAATGATTTCCTGCACAAAATGATATTTTACATCCACATGCTTAGTTCTCTCATGATGTACTGGATTTTTGCTCAAATGTTTTGCACTCTGACTGTCAGAATACACAACTGTCTTACCCTGCAGTTGTTGTATTTCGGTTAAGATACCCTGAAGCCAAATGGCTTCCTTGAACACATCAGTTTATGGCTATGTATTCAGCTTCGGTAGTTGAAAGTGTAACCAACGGTTGCAGGCTTGACTTCCAACTGATGCAATTTCCACCAAGTGTGAAATAGTAAGCTGTAGTTGACTTTCTTGAGTATCCGTCACCTGTAAAATCAGAATCAACATACCCTACCAAGTCTAAAGAGTTAGATTTGTTAAAACATAAGCCATAATCAACAGTTGTATTTATGTATCTTAACAACCACTGCAAAGCACTCCAGTGTGCTCCACCTGGATTAGACATAAACCTACTTAATAAAGATACAACATATGACAAATCAGGTCTAGTACTAATCATGACATACATCACAGAACCTATAGCATTTACATAAGGTACATTCTCCATTTTAATCATCTCAGACCTATTAGCAGGACTTTGTGATTTAGACAAAATAAAATGACTCGCAAGCGGCTGACTAACAGGCTTACAGCCACTTACCCCAAATCTAGATGCTACCTTTTGCAAATATGTGGACTGATGTATTTTAAGACAATTTTTACTTCTATCTCTATCAATGGACATACCTAGGATTCTCTTCGCACTACCTAGGTCTTTCATGTCAAACTCATTATTCAACTGCTTCTTAAGATTGTTAATAGCATTCATTGAATCAGAGATTAGAAGCATGTCATCAACATACAATAACAAGTATACATGACATTTATCATTAAGCATGAAATAGAAGCAACTCTCATATTTACTTCTTATGAATCCAATACTAAGCACAAATGTATCAAATCTTTTGTACCATTGCCTAGGTGACTATTTAAGACCATATAAGGATTTATTGAGCAGACAAACATACTCATGATGGTTTCTATCTATAAAACCTGCAGGCTGAGACATATAAATTTTCTCTTCTAATTCACCATGTAGAAAGACAGTTTTCACATCCAATTATTCCAATTCAAGATTATACTGCACTACTAGAGCTAACATCATTCTAATAGTTTTAAATTTAACTACAGGTGAGAAAATTTCATTATAGTCTACCTATTCCCGTTGTGTAAATCCTTTAGCTACAAGTCTGGCTTTAAACCTAACAGGATCACTAGGCAATAGCCATTCTTTGACCTTAAACAACCACTTACACTCAACCAATTTCTGGTGTTTAGGTTTAGGAACTAAAGTCCAAGTTTAGTTTTTTCTAAGAGAGGAAATATCTTCTTCCATGGCCGCTTCCCATTCATGTTTATGGGTAGACTTTAATGCCTCCTAAACTAGCAGGCTCTATCCCACTTATATCATGACTTGATATTAATGCACAGAAATAAAAATCATTAGTTGAGTAATCAAACCTGGTAGGAGGTCTTACCTGCCTCCTACTTCTGTCTCTTGCTAGCTGATAGTTGGCCAATGTGTCTTGTGGTGTTTCACCATGCTGCTCAGTTTGATCCAATTGATCCACTGTGTCCTCTTCACTTTGTTCTTGCATCTCAGCCACTTCATTTATGTTTTCCTCCGAATTATTACTAAGAGGCTGGGAGTCCTCAGATGTCTCCGTGTCTGGCTTGTCACCAACTTGATCAGTGGTCCTCGATATGTCTGGCTCCACCTGCAAGAGCAAAATCTGCTAGATCCTTTTCTAAGGCACCTGCATTCTTGTTAGTAGATTTACATGGAAAACAAAGTTCATTGAATATAACATCCCGATTAACTATGATTTTGACTCCAGACGATTCCATTTCCCATAACCTATACCCTTTTGTCCCTTCTTGATATCCTAAGAAAACACACTTAAGTGACCTCGGTTCAAGTTTACCTATGGACTGGTGAGCATAGGCTTCACAGCCAAACACTCTAAGGTGGGCAAGCTTCTGAGTTCTACCAGACCAAATTTCTTCTGGGGTCTTAAACTGAACGGAACTATTTGGGCTAAGGTTAACTAAGTGAGTAGCAGTATTGAGGGCCTCACCCCAAAAAGGCCTCGGAAGTTCGGAAGAAAATAGAGGCATCTGATCTTTTCTAATAGGGTTCTATTTATTCTTTCCACAACTCCATTTTGTTGAGGGGTGTGTCTCACAGTCCTATGTCTCAGGATACCCTCACTAGTACAGTATTGATCAAACTCAGTATTACAAAATTCTAAGCCATTATCAGTTCTCAAGACTTTCACTTTGTTACTAGTTTGATTTTCTACTAAAACTTTCCATTCTTAAATTTTACCAAAGTTTCATCCTTTGATTTTAGTAAGAATGTTCATACCCTCCTACTGTAGTCATCAACAATAGAGAGAAAGTATTTCTTACCCCCATGTGTCTGGACCTTGGCTGGTCCCCATAGATCACAATGTAGATACTTCATTCTGGCCTTTGACAAATGAATACCAGTTGGGAAGCTCTGTCTGTGCTGTTTGCCCAACACACAGATCTCACAAAACTCTAGTGGCTTCAACTGGTCCTTTCCAAATTGTCCCTGCTTGCTGAGTACCTGCATGTCTTTCTGGCCTATGTGGCCAAGTCTCAAGTGCCAAATATTAGTCATATCAACATTAGAAGTTAGAGCAGAAATGGGTTTTTCCAAGAATACATGTTGTCCATTTAGAACATACAAACCGTTTCTTTTTATACCAGTTAGGATTAGTTTCTTACCCTTAGATATGTGCATGTTCCCTTGGTGAGCTTTATATGTAAAACCTAATTCATCTATAGTTCCTAGTGATATCAGGTTTCATTTTAAATCAGGTACAGATCTAACATTAGTGAGGATCCTAATTTTTCCATCATGGAGCTTGAGCGTTATGTCCCCAACTCCATGTATTCTACAAGTATTGTCATTACCCATATACACTGTTCCTTGGTCAGAACTTCTAAAGTTGACAAACCAGTCCCTATACGGACTCATGTGAAAGGAACACCCTGAGTCCAGAATCCATTCTCTGCTAATGTGATCACTAGACACAGTCAATGCCTCAGATAGGCAAATCGACCCCTTTTTCGGCAGCCACAGTAGCGCTGCCTTCATTTTTCTGTTCCCTAATGAACTTATAACAATTCCTTTTAAGGTGTCTTATCTTC
This sequence comes from Zanthoxylum bungeanum, assembly GCA_019454045.1. Classification (NCBI taxonomy): domain Eukaryota; kingdom Viridiplantae; phylum Streptophyta; class Magnoliopsida; order Sapindales; family Rutaceae; genus Zanthoxylum; species Zanthoxylum bungeanum. The sequence goes on from SKCR01042189.1 coordinate 47,872, forward strand.
CCACAGTGATAACACTTCTTTCCACTATTCTTATTCTTATCATGTTGATTCTTTTTCTTCCCTCTAGATTCTTGATTATTAGGTGGATGATTATTCGGCCCATTAAATTTCTTGTCATTTTTTTATTTCACGAATAGGTTCGCTCCACCTCTTCTACTGGTTCTAAGTTCAAGCTCTCTAGCCCTTATACCAGATATTACCAAGTCTAGCCTAGGTACAACTCATGTGTACTGTGGAGAGTTCTTAACGACACTATATTCTTCAGGCAGTGCATTTAATAAAATCATAGCTTCGCTAGAGTCTCCTAAAGCTTGGTCAGTTCCTTTAAGGATTTGAGTCATTTTCGTGAATTCATCCAGGTTATCATCTATAGATTTATTTGTGTCCATCTTGTAGTTAAACAAATTTCCTTTCAAGAAAACTAAATTTGGAGTAGAGATAATAGAATAAAGAAATTCAAGTTTACTCCAGAGTTGAATGGCAGTGTTCATTCCATCTACCTTTCTGATGACTGAGTCTCCCAAGTGAAGAAAGATCAGATTGTAGGCCTCTTCTAAGATTTTGTCTTTCGCTTCATTTTCCATTTTTGGCCATTTTCCTGGATCGGGTTCCAACGCCAAAGCTACCTTATGGTGGGAGAGCAAAACCCTCATTTTCTTTTTCCAAGTGGTAAAATCCTCCTTTCCGTCAAATACGCCAATGTCGAGTTTGATTTTCGACATTTTGATTTAACTAATATCCTCAATTGTCAGGATAAATGCTTAATTACCCAAGCCGCAACTTACAAATGCTTGATCTCCCAAACATCAACTTGCTTGGATCGGCACTACAAAAACACACACCCTAATCAGCGACTCCAATTTCTTATCCACCCAGAAACTTTCAATTTGGCAACACCCAATCTTTCAATTTGCAACCCCTAATCTATCTATAATCAGCAACACTCCTGATTACTCACCCAAACAAGACAGCAACGTCTAAACACTCCCAAGCCACAACTCAGTTGATCGGTGTCACCTAGAGTTTTGTTTCTTTGATCGGCCACAGATCAGGTCTTGGTCTTCAACTCAACACCTTCCTTGGGTACCTTGAGTCTTGGTCTGCAACCCAATACCCAGATTTGGCAGCCCTTATCTTGGTGACCGTAATCGGCAGTTCCAGATTTGTTACTTGGCACCTTAATTCGGCAACACCCAGAGGAGGATCAATCGTCTAAGTCTTGATCTTAAGTCGGCAGTACTAACTTTCAAGCCAGCGGGGATATTGGTTCAGTAGGCTAGGGGTTTTTGATCGACAAAATTAGGGTTTTTGATCGGCAATGGCTATGGGTTTGTTTGCTGCAGCAGGGTTCGGTAAAGATTGGCTCTTGATCTTGTTACCCAAGAAACTCGGCAACTCAGATCTTGGTTGCCGCCCTTGTTTCTTCTCTCTCTGATTTAACTAGCTCTGATACCACTGTTATGATTTTAACTCACCCTCTGTTTAATTTTTGATCAATCAACACAATATTAACATTTCAATCGAGAAAGCAAGATCAAGTCAGCGGAATTGCACACCAAGAACAAACAAGATTTTTACCGTGGTTCGTCGGAAAAAATTCCAGACTACATCCACTTTGAACTCCGGAATAAGGAGCTCACTACACTAATCAATCACAAGATTTCTCAAGAATCTTGAATCCGTTTACAACAACAATTTTTCCCCAAATCACAAGATAAACCCTAATCTCTAATAGTGTCAATCTCACCTCTCAATTTGAAGATTACACAAACTTGGATTAGGAATATGGCTCAACAATTAGCCAAAACAAATTAATAGGAGAAAAACTATAAGCAAAACAAAAAACTAAACATTCTCAAGCCCTAGTCCCCTTTATATATGATGAGCAAAAAATAAGTAATTAAGGCAACGGCAGAGATTCCGCCACGTGTCCCTCATCCAACGGACGCAAAATGGCTTCACATTTTACAGTAATTGTATGGAATAGTGTAACTGTAACTACACTTATATATCTTTAAACTTGATTTAGATTCAGTATCGAGTTAAGTTTTATATGAGCATTTTATTAATTATATTTAGTAGTTATTGAATAATAATTTTAATATAATTGAATCTTAACAATGTATAGTTGAGATTAGAAAAACTTAATACAATTAAGTTCGGTAGGGGGTGCGAATTCTTTAAATTCATTAGTTAGGTTATGTTTAAATTGATGGAAGAAGATGAAATGGAGTAGAATGTAACTTAAAAAATTTAAAATTCATTATTTGGATTAAAAGATGATTAAATAGAGTGACACTGTGCCATTGAAAATGAGCCGCTCAAAATGAGGGTTGAGGATGAAATGTAACTTAAAAAAATAATAATATCTATGAAGATAAAATTGCCCTTTGAAAAAATAACATTAAAATATTTATCTATTTTAAAATTTAAAAGGACACAATTGTCTTTAAAATATATACAGTTACATTTCATTTCATTACTATTTATTTACCAAATAATATTTTTAAACATTAAATTATAAACCTCTTTTTATTTTTCCAAATAAAATTATGGTATGTTACTTTCCATTCTGTTCTGTTCTATTTCATGTCATTGGGTTACATTTCATTATAAACCATCACATTTCATCAATCCTAACTTAATGAACCATTAAAATGAGATAATAAAGGAAATGTAATTAAATTAATTAAATATTTAATGGGATCCCTTAGATTAGAGGAAAATCAATGGAGAAGATTAAAAAAAGTTAATAAAATGGATTACTAATAATCATAATAATTAATGCATTTTATTTCTCCCCATTTTTTTTTCTTTGTAATGTGACTCCATTCTTTCTCTACCGTTCAAAAAAAGTTGTTTCTTTACCAGGAATGATTGAACTCGTAATTTACCATTGGAGAGCCACTAGAACCCATGCCTAATGTCTCCTCATACCATATAATAAACAAAATGGAATTGATTAAGTCATAAGATATAATTATTCGATTAACATGATAAGACGGTGATAGAATACAAAAACCTTCATTAAAGGATGACTTAAACAGGAGTGTCAGTCAATCAAAGAAGTTGTTATTGAAGAGAAAACAAGTACAAGAGACGAGGTTGGTCTCTCATATGTCCCGCTCTTGGCGTTGCTATGCAGAAACACCATCCCCGTCTTCAAATCCTTCCAAAGAAAAAAATCATGTAAGAATTCAATTGAAGCATTATCTTGAAGGCAAAATTGAGAAACACACAATAAATTTCTAGACATAGATGTTAGAATATTTTATTCTAATTATGGGCTCCTATTAATTGTGGTACATATTTTAATAAAGCGCTAAGATAATTGATTTTGTAATAGAAACTGTGAAGCCCAATTTTCAGATCTTATAAAGTGGGTTGCACTCTATATTATTTGATGCGTGGATATTAGAGTGGGCTTCAGAATTATTATGGGCTTTTGATGGGTGAGCCCATTACACTCTATAAATTAGTAAGCTAAGGTATCACTCTCACTCATCTATTATAGCTTACTCAATAAACTTCTTTTAATTATTAAACTTTATGTCTCTCTCATTAATAGTAATTATGATAAGCATAAAGATAAACTTATGCATAATTATCTCTCTCAATTTTAATTAATCCTTGATCGGATATAAAGTATAAAGTTAAGTTTTATGCCAAATCTCATTTGCATTATTGTATACATAATTAAAGATTTGATGTAAAGCAATCAAGATATGCTTAATATCAAAGCTTACCTTAAGCAAATGTATTATGTAAGAAAGCAAATACAAAAGATGTGTGTGCGCAAAATTCCCTTGAGCAATTTAAAGAAAAGAAAAGATTGAAAGCTTGCTATTTTTGCCGTGAGCAAGAATAAGAGAGAGAGATTAAAGCTTTAAGAATTTAAGGCTTAAAATGAAGCTCAATAATGGAAAGTAAGTTTCTCACCATCAAGAAGAGGGGAGCAGATGGTGATCTCTTAAGTGCAACAAAATCAACAGATCTACAGAAATTTCTGCTGCAGATAAGGATTCTAAATCAGGTACGCTCCCTAAATCATCTGATTAATTCTTTAATTTGTAGTCTAAGCTCTTGTGTTAAAGGTCCTGATGCAAATAAATTCTAACATATGGTATCAGAGCTTCAGGAACACAATCTTAGAATCTATCGATTTTTTCATAAAGTTAAAGAAAAATCTGATGATTTTTTCGGATGAATTTTTGTTAATTCCATATTAATTTGATCTATTAATGATTTTTAATAATTGATCCAAATTTTAAGCACATAAGATTTATTGGATTAATTATTAAATCAAATTTGTGAATTTTGGGATTTATGAATACTGAATTTTGGTGAAAAGAAGTTCGGATCGGAAGAGGAATGGGGTTATGAGTATTCAGCTGAATTAAGCAAATTTGCTTTTGCATATTTTTGTTGGCGTGATAAGTCAGCATGCAATTTTTCATTGATTTGTTTGGCCAAATTTGGCAAATTTCAGTCTGGCCCCTGGATAATATCAGACAGGTCCTTGACTTTTATAATTTGATCTCTGGACTTTATTTTGACTTCAGTTTTATCCCAAATTTTAAAAATAAAGTCATAACTAATTATGTGTGATAATTTAAGAGATAAATTATTATCTCATCAAGTTTATTTATACATCAGTATAAAATTTATCATTGGTTAGAGAGAATTAATTGTCTTCCATAAATAAAATTTCAATGCAATTAATTTATGTGACGCAGCGATAAATATAAAGAATTAATTTATCTCATAAATTTTGAAACATATTCAGGAATGTAATTTTATGGACAATTCAACCCCTTACCTATAAAGAATAAAATTACATTATTAAGGTTATTTTTCAAGATGATATAAAGTGTATCCCGATGTGAGAATCGCTTATGAGTATTGTGAAACTGCAGTCACCAAAGTGACAATTTTTACTAAATTTTTTAAGTGATGACGGTCTCGCATGTTTTAGGGATATTTCTATTTTTTGATGTGCAGTCTTCTGTCCAAATATGTGGATTGTATGCTAAATTTTAGAAATATTACATATAAGACATATGGTTGGGAATGGACTAGTCTGAGTAGTTTATTCACCCAAATGTGATAAACTTACAAGGATTGGATAAGTTTCTAAATCATCTTATATGAAGAATTTTTAATTACATATTGTATATTCTGCCCAAAGTTGTTTATACAGTGATGTGCTAAAATTCTTGGTATAATACTCTTTTATGACTTGGAGTATTTATTATCTTGTGTTGTGCTTAAACTAAAGAATTGCATTGTAATTTATTTTTCAGTTAACAACAACATTGTGACTATAGAGATATTAACTGGCTCCAATTTTAAAGTGTGGAAGAGAGATATGCAGTTAGCTATGGAATTAGCAGATATTGATCTTGCTATGACTACTCATAAGCTAGCTGATATTAATAGTTCCAGTACTGATACGGATAAATAGCTGTATACAGTATGGCATAAGTCAAATCGCATGTGCTATTTGACCATAAAGAAAACCATTCATGAGTATTTGCTAAGTGGTCTTCTAGAAACCTTTATAGCAAAAGATTTCCTGACAACAATATATGAAAGATATAAAGTCTCAATCAATATAGAAATTGGTACCCTTCTGAAGCAATTATACTCAATGAAGTATAATGATAATAGAGGTGTTATGGAGTACATTTTGATGATGGTCCATATTCAGAATAAGCTGAAAAATCTTAACATTATTCTTCCTGATACTTGCATTGTCCATCAAACATTGAATGCTCTGCCTACGGAGTTTGGTACAATTATAACTACTTCCAATTCGAGGGAAGAACCGTGGAATGTTAATGATTTCATTGACATATGTGTTGTTGAGGAATAGAAACGTAAGGCAAGGCATATGGATACAACTCTAATTGTTTCTAAGCCTCGCAAGAAAGGTAAGAAATCTAAATTTTCATCTTCTACTAATGTTAAGTATTATAATAAAACTGGTCAGAAAACTGCTGTGGGTCGTACTAAAGATATCTTCAAGAAAGAACTTAATTATTTCTTTTGTAAAAAGAAAGGGCATAAGAAGTCAGAGTGTTCCAGATATAAAGTTTGGTTAGAGAAACATGGGCATACAGGTAACTCTTTGGTTTCTGTTGTATGTGAATCCAATTATGTTAAAGCCACATCCAGTTCTTGGTGGCTTGACAGTGGAGCAACTGATAAAGTTGTTTTCACATTGCAGGGATTCATAAACAATAAGAAACCAAATAATGATGAGTTCAAGCTCGTAGTTGGCAATAATGAATTGGTGGATGTACATTATATTGGAGATGTTTGTTTAAAACTAGACTCAAATTATGAACTTGTTTTGACAAGTGTTTTATATGTACCATCTTTTAGACGAAACTTGATATCGGTATTTGTATTCGACAAACAAGGATATGATTTTGAGTTTAATACAGGTTCTGTATCTGTATATTTTAACTCAAATAAAGTTGGTCATTGTGTTTTGTCATACGGATTGTACAATCTCTGCTTGGTATTAAGTCATGTCTATTCCAATTCATATAATGTTGAACAAATTACCAAAAGACCCTTAATAAAGGAAAAGTCATTCATGTTGTGGCATAAAAGACTTGGCCACATTTCTAAGGAATGAGTAGAAAGATTAAGAAGGAATGATATCCTACATACTATTGACTTTAGTGACCTAGAAACATGTGTTGACTGTTGTAATGGTAAACTAACCAAAATAAAGAAAAAGGAATCCACTCGTAGCTAAGATCTTTTACAAATTATTTATACAGACATAAGTGGACCTTATTCACCCACAATTTACAATAATAAGTATTATATAACATTCATTGATGATTTTCCTCGATATGGATATCTGTACTTGATTAAGAAAAAGTCAGAAGCCCTTGATAAATTCAAGATCTTTAAGAATGAAGTTGAGAAACAGCTGGAAAAAATTATCAAGATTGTTAGGTCTGATCGGAATGGTGAGTATTATGGTAAACATAGGGTCAGTGGACAAATAAAGGGACCGTTTGCCAGATACTTAGAATATTATGGAATAGTAAGTCAAATTACTATGTTAGGTAGTCCTAAACAGAATGGTGTGGCCGATAGGCGGAATCGAACCCTTCAACAGATGGTAAGGAGTATGATGTCTAGAACTAATCTTCTATACTTCCTTTGGGGTGAGACAATTAAAACGGCCTTATAAATCCTCAATAGAGTTCCAAGTAAGTCTGTTTCTAGAATTCATTTTGAAATATTGACTGATAGGAAACCCAACATGAGTCACCTCCGTGTTTGGGGATGTCCTTCAGAAGTACGCCTTTATCATCCCACTGAAGGTAAGTTGCAATCCAGATCTACTCGTTGCTATTTTATAGGATAACTTAATCATTCTAAAGGCTACAAATTCTACTGTAGAGAATGAGGTTATAGGATTGTAGAATCACAGACAGCTAAGTTCTTGGAATTTGATGTGGCTGATGAAGATAATCATATAGAAATCTCAAATCAAGGACAACAGACCGGGATTGTTCATACAGTCTGAGACCTTTGAACCTACATATACGACTAATCCAATTATGGAGGAGGAACCCATACAAGTAAACGAGGTTTTGCCATTACATGATATAGCTGTAGAGGTTCCATTAAGAATGTCAAACAGGGTAGGCGATTTGTTGTTCCCTCTGATTATGAAGTTTATCTAAATGAGTTTGATTATGACATAAGCCATTGTAATGATCCAAAAAAATTTAAAGAAGCTATTTCTAGTTCTCAATCTGATCTATGGTGGAATACAATGAGAGATGAAATGCAAGATATACTAGTGTGTGGGAGCTTGTTGAATTACCTGAAGGTTGCAAACCTATTAGCTGTAAATGGTTCTATAAGACCAAGAAAGACTCGTAAGGAAATATTGAGAGGCTTAAAGCCAAATTAGTTGCCAAGGAATTTATTCAGAAAGAAACAATTGATTATACTAAAATATTTTCTCTTGTATCTTCTAAAGATACATTATAGTAATCATGGCACTAGTAGCTCATTATGATTTAGAGTTACATCAGATGGATGTTAAAACTGCATTCCTAATTGGAGAATTAAGCGAAGAGGTCTATATAGTACAACCTGAAGGATTTCAAAAAGATGGTGAATATCATCGTATTTGTAGATTTAAAAAATTTATTTATAGTTTAAAACAAGCCTTATGTCAGTGGTACCTAAAATTTGACAATGTAATCTCCTTTTTAGGCTTTATGGAAAGTAAAGTTGATAGATGCATATATATCAAGATCAGTGGGAGCAAATATATCTTTCTAATTGTCTATATAGATGATATTTTACTTGCATCTAATGATCTAGGGATGCTGCATGAGGTAAAACAGTCATTGTCTATAAATTTTGACATGAAAGATCTTGGAGAAACATCTTTTGTTCGGGGTATTTAAATCCACAGAGATAAAACTCGAAAGGTATTAGGTCTCTCTCAGAAGGCATACATTGAGCGGATACTGAAGAGATTCAGTATGCATGATTGTAAATCTTGGGATGTGCCAATTACTAAAAGTGATAAATTGAGCCTAGCACAGTCACTTGAGAATGAGGTTAAGAGAGAGTCCATGAAGGCAGTGCCATATACTGGTGCGTTAGGAAGATTGATGTATGCACATGTATGCATTAGACCTGACATTGCATTTGCAGTTGGTGTATTGGGAAGATTTTTATCTAATCCTAGAAAGGAACATTGGACTGCTATCAAAGAGTTTTAAATATCTTAAGGGGACTAACGATTACATGTTGACATACAGAAAGGTTGAGAATCTTGAACTAGTAGGGTATACAGATTCTGAATTTGCTGGTTGTTCAGATGATAGGAAATCTACCTTAGGATATGTGTTTATGCTAGCAGATGGAACTATATCTTGGAAAAGTGTCAAACAGACACTAGTAACTTCTTCCACAATGTAGGCTGTGTTTGTTACATATTTTGGTGCAGCTTCACATGCTGTTTGGCAACGAACTCTCATTAAAGAAATATCAGTTGTTGATTCTATTTCTAGACCTATAAGGTTATATTATAATAATCTTTCAATTGTATTATTGCGAAAAATAATAAGAATATCACTGGGTCAAAGTATATGAAGGTCAAATACTTTACAATTAATGAGCTAGTTAATAAAGGTGACATTATTGTATAACATATCGGTATGGATGATATAATTATTGATCCTTTGACCAAAGGTCTTCGACCCATTGTTTATGTAAAACATGTTGCTTGTATGGGTTTGGTAAAGTCTTTTGATACCTTAGGTTAGTGGGAGGTATCATTGCTCTATGTTATTTTATTTGTACATTCGTACATGTATTTTGTATATTTTGTAATAATTATCTATAAAGGTGCATCTTCATTGGAAGATATTAATGTTTATTGTTTGATATATCATTGTGTGAAGTCTTATAATGTGTGTCAGTCATAAACATTGGCTTGGGGCATAAAGTTACAAAGCCTTGTTGGTATCACTACAAGAAAACTATCAAATAGCGATGGAAAAATCCGTAGTTAATCCGTCGCTAACTGACCACTAGTGATGGAATAGCGACGAAAAATTCCGTCTATACTTTATTGGTCATAAAAAAAATAACGACGGAAATATTACATTATTCGCTAAAATTAGCTAGGGAATAAAATTTCGTCTCTATATAGCAACGAAAATTCCGTCTCTAATTAGCGACGAAAATTATGTTTCTATCTAGAGACGGAATAATTTTCGTTGTTAAATAGTGACAGAAATTTTATTTCTATTTAGCAATGTAATAAATTTCATAACTAAATAGAGACAGAATTTCTGCAGCTATTCCGTTTCAATATAGAGACGAAAATTTTAAAATTTTAGAGAGGCGGAAAATTTTAAATTTTAAAGATGCATGAAACTTTAAAATTTTAGAAATGAAAAAATTTTAATCTAAAATTTTAGAGAGGTGTGAAATTTTATAATTATATAGATGTGAGAAATTTATAAATTGTAGAGAGAAAATTTTAAATTTTATATAAGGGAAAATTTTAAAAATTTTGAATGGGGAAAATTTTTAAAGAATTGACTTTTTTAATGTTATATATAAATCTTCAATTCTACAAGATACCGTAATATCCACCGCAAACTTCAACACACCACCATCCATTTACGCCACTTTAAACAAAAAAAATATTAGTGTTTGTTTCTTGGGAAATTTTAAAAGTGGAGATAAGAAAAATGAGAGATTGAAATGAGAGTTGAGGTATGAAAAAATTTGATGGTATATGGAATTGAGTTGGAAAATTTTGGATGATGTATTGGAGTTGGGAGTTAAAAAGATTGTGGTGTATATATAGCGGAAAAATAAGAGAAGCGGGAAGATTTGTAAATATTGGAGGGATTGAAAATTTTAAAAATTAGCGACGGAATAGAGATTCTGTTTCTATTTAGCGACGGAATAGAGATTTTGTTTCTAATTAGAGACGGAAAATATGTCTTTATTTTATTAAAAAAGTGGCGCCAAAATGAATAAATTTTTGGGGGGATTGAAAATTTTAAAATTAGCAACAGAATATGGATTCTGTTTCTATTTAACGAAGGAACAGAGATTCTGTTTCGAATTAGAGATAGTTTTGGAAATTAGAAATTAAAATTAAAATAAAAATTTAAAATTTAAAATCAGCGACGAATAAAGATTCTGTTTCTAATTAGCGACAGAATTTTAATTCCATTTCTCTTTCTATGATGAAATTTTAATTTCGTTTCAAATTAGTGACGAAATGTTAATTCTGTTTCTAATTAGCGACGGAAAAATTTCATCTCTAATTACCAATAGTTTTGTAAATTATAAATTAAAATTAAATTGAAAATAAAAATTTAAAATTAGCAATGGAATAAAGATTCCATTTCTATTTAGCGAAGGAATATTAATTTCGTTTCTAATTAGCGACGGAAAAATTCCGTTTCTAGATGAAATTAGCGATGGAATAATAATTCATTTCTAATTAGCGACGAAATTTTATTTCCGTCTCTAATTTAGAGATGAAATTTTTTTTGTCGCTAAATTACGTCCCTAATTTCATTATCTGTTTCAATTGCGTTTCTATTCTGTTGTTAAATTTTGAAATGGAATATTCAGTCACTAAATTTCATCGCTAAAACTGTAATTTCTTGTAGTGTATGTATTGTGACACATAAAGTTTATCTTGAGATAATAAGGTAATGACAGACATACATGCTTATTATTTAAGCTTTGATTTCTCATGCAGTCTGGGCTGCATAAAGTAGAGAAATTGGTGACCTATAAGAGAAAATAGCACATGTGTTTTTAGATCATAAAATGAGTGCTATTGTATCATACTGCCCTATCACATCTTGTTCATGTCGATAAGGTTGTTTGATATACGTGACCATAGAAGGGACTATGTTGCATTATAATATAGGTACCGCCATGATTTTATATCTATAATCTTATTGGATGGAATTGTATACTAGAGTTGTTTTTGAACCAATTTTGGATCCATAAAGTTTTCTTGACATTAAAACGTCAACAATTGATATCGCCCAAGTGGGAGAATGTTAAAATATTTTATTATAATTATGGGCTTCTATTAATTGTGATACAGGTTTTAATAAAGCGCTAAAATAATTGGTTTTGTAATAGAAATTGTGAAGCCCAATTTTCAGATCTAATAAAGTGGGCTGCATTCTATATTATTTGATGGGTGGATATTAGCGCGGACTTCAGAATTATTATGGGTTTTTGATGGGTGAGCCCATTACACTTCATAAATTAGTGAGCTAAGATCTCACTCTCACTCCTCTATTATAGCTTACTCAATAAACTTCTTTTAATTATTAAGCTATATGTCTCTCTCATTAATAGTAATTATGATAAGCATAAGAATAAGCTTATGCATAATTATCTCTCTCAATTTTAATTAATCATTGATATGATATAAAGTATAAAGTTAAGATTTATGTCAAATCTCATTTGCATTATTATATACATAATTCAAGATTTGATGTAAAGCAATCAAGATATGCTTAACATCAAAGCTTACCTTAAGCAAATGTATTATGGAAGAAAGCAAATGCAAAAGAAATGTGTGTGCAAAATTATCGTGAGCAATTTAAAGAAAATGAAAGGTTGAGAGCTTGCTATTTTTTCCGTGAGCAAGAATAAGAGAGAGAGATTAAAGCTTTAAGAATTTAAGGCTTAAAAGGAAGCTTAATAATGGAAAATAAGTTTCTCACCATCAAGAAGAGGGGAGCAGAGGGTGATCTCCTCTGTGCAATAAAATCAACAGATCTACAAAAATTTCTGCTACGGATATGGATTCTAAATCAGGTATGCTCCCTAAATCATCGGATTAATTCTTTAATTTGTATTCTAAAATCTTGTGTTAAAGGTCCTGTTATAAATAAATTCTAACATTAGAATGCACATAAAACACATTAGATAATTCAAAATTTAGCAACAGGATAGGAAATAGATGTTGAACCAACATGTGTGATTGGATGACCGTTCCATCACCAATGTAAACATTTTCAGGACTCTTATATTCAGTGTGCAAAGATAGATTTTGAAGATCATTTGTTATATGATGTGAGGCACGGGATTGAGTGCCATATGTTTTGTGAAGTTAAGTCCAAGCCTCATGGCCAGTGCGAGCCTTAGCAATAAACGAGACAAGTGATGGAGAGAGAGAGCCAAAGCTAGCATTAAGTAGAAGCTGATCTTGGTGTACCGATAGTGAAAACGCAAGATTAGGTATTTGGCCAGTAGTGGTGGTGATGGTGGCAGGAGGGTGTGAAAATGAGTTATCAACATAACCCATGATAAGATCGTAGCTTATAAGAAGATTCTAAGACTGTTGGTACCAAGAGAAGTAGTTGGTTTGAGTGAGTTTGATAGGACAATGAGCGGAGTTGAAATTATCAGAATGAGTAACAATAGAGGGTTGTGGTGCTGGTGGTGGTGGTGATGTGGAGGCAAAAAAGTGGGAAGTTGATGTTAGAATTTATTTGCAACAGGACCTTTAACACAAGAGCTTAGAATACAATTAAATGAATTAATCGGATGATCCAGGGATCATACCTGATTTAGAATCCCTATCTGCAGCGGAAATTTCTGAAGATCTGTTGTTAAGTTGCACTGAGGAGATCACCATATGCTCCCCACTTTTTGATGGTGAGAAACTTACTTGTCCTGATTAAGCTTCCTTATTCCTTAATTCTCTCAAACTTTATGAAGTTATTTCCTTATGCTTCAATTTCTCTTTCTCCCTTAATTTTCTTATGATTACTCACGACAATCTTACACCCACCTTTATAACAACAAATGTGATGAGAGTGATGAGGTGTGAAGCTTATCAAATAAGCTTCACATCTCTTCGTTTTCTTCATAATGCATTAATAATGCATTTAAATAATAGAGAGAGTGAGAAAAAAACTAGAGGAGTAAGTTATATAGGGGAGTGATTGTGAGACCTTAGCTCACTAATTTATGAAGTGTAATGAGCTCACCCATCAAAAGCCTATAACAAATCCAAAGCCCGCTCTAATATCCACACATCAAATAATATAGAGTTGCAGCCCACTTTATTAGATCAAACAATTGGGCTTCACAGTTTTCTATTACAAAACCAATTATCTTAGCGCTTTATATTAAAACATGTATCACAATTAACATAAGCCCATATTAGAATAAAATATTATAACATTCTCCCACTTGGGCGATATCAATTGTGGATGTTTTAATTCTAAGAAAACTTTATGGATCCAATATCGGTTCAGAAACAACTCTAGTAAACCATTCCGTCCAATAAGATCGTAGATATAGAATCATGGTGGTACCTACATTATAATGCAACATAGTTCCTTTCATGCTCACGTATATCAAGCAACCTTATCGACATGAACAAGATGTGAAAGAGCAGTAAGATACAATAGCACCCACTTTATGACTTAAAAAACATGTGTTATTTTCTCTTATCGGTCACAAATTTCTCTACCTTATGCAGCCCAGGCCGCATGAGAACCAAGGCTTAAATATAACCATGTATGTCTTCTATTATCCAGAGATAAACTTTATGTGTCATAAGACATACCAACAAGGCTTTATAACTTTATGCCCAAGCCAATGCTTACGATTAACACTCATCATAAGACTTTACACAATTATGTATCAAACAATAAACATAATATCTTCCAATGAAGATGCACTTTATAGATAATCATTGCAAAATACAAAAATACATGTACAAAAGTATAAACAAAATAACATAGAGCAATGATGTCTCCCACAAACCTAGGGTATCAAAAGACTTTACTAAACCCATACAAGCAACATGCTTTATAAAAATAATGGGTCTAAGACCTTTGGTCAAAGGATCAGCAATCATATCATCTGTACCGATATGCTCTACAATAATGTCACATTTCTTACTAGCTCCTTAATTGTCAAGTATTTGACCTCCATATGCTTTAACCCAATGATATTCTTAGTATTTTTCGCAAATAATACAGTTGAAAGATTATCACAATATAACCTTATAGGTCTAGAAATATAGTCAACAACTGACAATTTTTTAATGAGATTTCGTAGCCAAACAGTCTGTGACGCTACAACACAACAAACAACATGCTACAAACTCAGCTTGTATTGTGGAAGAAGTTACAAGTATCTGCTTGATACTTTTCCAAGATATAGTTCCACCTGCTAGCATAAACACATATCCTGATGTAGATTTCCTATCATCTGAACAACCAACAAAGTCAGAATCCGTTTACCCTACTAGTTCAAGATTCTCAACCTTTCTGTATGTTAACATGTAATCTTTAGTCCCCTTAAGATACCGAAAAACTCTCTTGGTAGCAGTCCAATGTTCTTTTCCGGGATTAGATAAAAATCTTCACAGTACACCAACTGCAAATGTAATGTCAGGTCTAGTGCATACCTGTGCATACATCAAGCTTCCTATTGCACTAGCATACTGCACTGCTTTCATGGACTCTCTCTTAACCTCATTCTCATGTGACTGTGCCAGGCTCAATTTATCACCTTTAGCAATTGGCACATCCCAAGATTTACAATCATGCATATTGAATCTCTTCAGTATCCGCTCAATGTATGCTTTCTGAGAGAGACCTAATACCTTTCGAGTTCTATCTCTGTGGATTTCAATACCCAGAACAAAAAGATGCTTCTTCTCCATATCTTTTATATCAAAATGTCTAGACTACTTTACCTCATACAACATTCCTAGATCGTTACATGCAAGCAAAAATCATCTACATAGAGAATGAGAAAGATATATTTTCTCCCACTGATCTTGATATATATGCATCTATCAAATTTACTTTCCACAAAGCTAAGAGGAGATTACAAGGTCAAACTTTAGGTTACCACTGTCGTGAGGCTTGTTTCAAACCATAAATAGACTTTTAAGTCTACAAACAAGATAATCTTCACCATCTTTCTGAAATCCTTCAGGTTGTACCATGTAGACCTCTTCGCTAAATCTCGATTTAGGAAGCAGTTTTAACATCCATCTGATTAGCTCTAAATCATAATGAGCTATAGTGCCATGATTACTTTAATGATCTTAGGAGATACATGAGAAAAAGTCAGTATAATCAATTCCTCATCTCTGAGAAATCCCTGGCAACTAATCTGGTCTTAAACCTCTCATATTCCCTTTGGAGTCTTTCTTGGTCTTATAGACCCATTACAGCCAAACAGCAGTCTACAACTTCAGGCTTAAGGCACAAGCTCCTACCACACCATATATCACATAGATGATTTCACTCTCATACATTCCACAGAGATTCGGATTAGAACTAGAAAAGCTCTTTAAAAAGTGGTTTTGGAATCAGTGCAATGGCTTAGGTCATACTCAATAATCAATCTCAGTAAATAAACTTCATAATCAGCGGGGGGGCAACATTACAAACCCCTTTTCCCTGTTGACCTTCTTACTGGAACCTCTGCCAGCTATATCTTGTAATGGCGAACCTCATTTACCTGTATGGAGTTCCTTTTCATATAACTGGATTAGTTTGCAACGGTGCCGGTCTGTTGGATAATATGACCCATAGCGTCACTATTTGCACAGAACATTGTGTTGTTGTAGCAAATTAACTATGTAATAAGGAAATTGCACTCTCATCATTTGTGATTAGATCACCATAGATATATAAATGAAGAGAGGTCCCTATGATTAGTTCCTGGATTGAGATGATATGAGACAGTATCAGTCCACGAAGGATTAATCATTAAATATCCCTAGCCGTAGTATTATCGAGACTGGACATCGATAATGCGGAATAGGCTAGTATTGCACTTGTGTGCGTTGTGAGGGCACAACGGCATAGTTCTCATATATATAAGTATTGGATACTTATGCAAGTGCGATAGGAGGTCGTGTTTCACCGATGGTACGGGAAACAGCTTCGCTCTGGATAGACCCTTCGGAATCCCATTGGTATTATGACTATGTGTCTATGGGAGGCCGAAATCAAGGTAGGTGTGTATAGTCTTAACCTGAGACTTGCATCGCTAATACTTACGATAATCGATAAACTTTGGTTTTGGTGGTAGGGGGCTTTGACCGGTTCTGTGTACACCACTTCTGGGTTTATCAGAGAGTCGTAGAGTATTGGGTGTGATGTCAAGACGGAAGTGTCACTTCAGTCATATTGGAGATGATGTCACGCAGGATACGGTACTAGTGCTCTTGAGTGTTGCGCAACCAATCGGGATATTGTGACCAGGTCATGTATATCCGATTATAGAGACTATGTTACCAGACATCCGATATGTGCTTCGGACGGGGTAGACACTTATCCAGCCCCAGCCCTAGCACGTGATTATCCGATACTGGGCCGATACGCACAATACTACGGTATACTACGCTTGATATAGATCCTTATTCCTGTAAGGATGTTTCCGGAGAATTGGATAGACATGGTGCTTTGCTAGAAGCCAACATTGTCTTGTAAATCGGTAAAACGTAGTACGAGGTACTTACGTGTTCGGATAGTCCGACGACCGATTTGACTACCAACATATCCGGGGATCTCATGGGTCGCTTCCCAAAGATTCACCGATGACGTATGACTCGCACTTATATTAATCTGGGATTAATTAGATGAGAGAGAAAATTAATCTGGGATTAATTGCGGAGATATTTTATCTAGGATAAAATAACGATTAAAGAGAGAGAAACATTAATTTGGAATTAATCGAGGAATTAATATATTTGATATATTAATCGAAATTGGATTTCGACGCGGAATTAAAATTAGATTTTAATTCGGGCGAACGAATTAATTTAGAATTAATTCGTTAGCGACGTGAATAGTGATTTCGCTTGGCGTAATCGTTTAATTACGACGCAACGGAAAATTCGTTAATTTGGAATTAACGAACCCGAGCCCGAGATTTTTACGAGCGCATTCGTATTTAGAATTCGAGTGCGGCACGTCAAATCAAGCGTCAAATCGCTAGTCGCATCTAGCGTCACATCAAGCGTCAAATCATGTCACTTTGAGTGATGTGACAATTGATTGGATTGATTGATGTTTGAAAGTGATGTGATGTGACTTGTTGATTGAAAGTGAGTGATGTGTGTGGTTGGCATTTAAAGCAAATGGCTTTGAAATGAATTGATTTAATTTCATTTGCATTTGATGCATATAATTCAACCAAAACCGTATACACCAAAATTAGAAAATCACTTTTCATTTTCCCTCCTCTCTCTCCTCTTCTTCTCTTCTCCTCTCTTCACGCATTTTCTGGTTTCTTAAGGCAGTGAACTGCCGTGAAAACAACAGAAATAAAGGGAAGCAAGTGTGTTTTGTGGCAAAACAAGAGTGCTAGCACACTCCGGGTTCAATGCGAAGGTGATAGGGAAGTTAACCCATGAGCCGGGAAGCCATTCGGTGAAGCTTGGAGCTTCAAAACTTGAAGTGAAGGGGCGCACATCACTGTTCACAGCAGCCCACTGCACGCCCAAACAGTGAAGAAAATCAGAATTTTTGTTGCCCAAATCGTCGCTCAACCGCTCGATGTAAGTATTCCGCACTTCCGTCGTTGTGTTCACTTGATATTCATGCTTGAGTTTTGATCTTGGGACCTTGAAAAAACTCCAACAATGGCATCATGAGCTTAGGTTAAAAGCATGAAAAGTTAGGGATAAAATTTGGGCAAACTTGATTGTGAGCATGATAAATGAAATTGGATGGATTTGTATGCTTAATTGTGTTTGTATTGAAGATTGATTAGGTCAATTTGAAGAAAATTTGATTGGATCAATTTTTCCCCAAATTCCTCTTGGCCGAAAATGATATATGTTTTAATGTCTTGGGATTTTTGATTTTTGACAATTGGAAGTGTTGGAAATCATTCGGGATGATGATTTAACGTCGATTGCGGAATCAATTGGATTGAATTCGATTTGGACGAAAAATCCCCAAATTGCCAAGTATGTCATGAAACTTTAAATTGGGAAAAATGAAATTGAGCATGCAATTATGAAATTGGATGATTAAGTATGCTTAATACATGTTTAATTGATGATTGGTTGGATCAATTTGATTAAATATTGTTTAGAACAAATTTCCCCAATTTTGAAAGTATGTCATGAAACTTGAAATTGGGTAAAATGAAATTGAGCATGCAATTATGAAATTGGATGATTAAGTATGCTTAATACATGTTTAATTGATGATTGGTTGGATCAATTTGATTAAATTTTGTTTAGAACAAATTTCCCCAATTTTGATGTGTTGGCCGAATAGGAATATGCCTAAATCTTGGTAATTTTTTGTTTCGTTGATCATTGGATGACTTGAAACGATTGAGGATATGTTGATTTGATGTCGAATTGGTTTTAATTGGATTGAAACAAATCGGACATGTAATTAACCTTATTGCCAAGAATAAAGTAAAGCATGTAATGAGTTTGATTTTAATCTTGACGTGTTGGACATGTGATGTGATGATGAAATTGAGCATGATTAATTAGCCTAATTTGTGTTTTGGAAATAATAGTTTAGGTGATTAATCATGATATACACTTTAGGTAATTAAATTGCGAGATTGGATTTGTGTAATTTAATTAATAAGGCTAATTTTGGAAATTGAGCTTGAATTGTTGTAAATGGGCTTATTGGGCTTTGTTGTACAAAGTTAGGTTTAGGCAAAATTGGTTGGATCCAATTAGGCCCAAAACCGCTACCATAAAGCCCAAATGCGACTTATGGACCTTTAAAGTTTAATTGGGCCTAATGGGCCAAGATTGATTTCTAGGCTTATGGGGTAACTCCCGGATTGGATTTTGGTTATTCGGTTTGACACGAATTGACCAAAAGTCCACGCCTTAAGAAATTAATTAAAAGCCCATTAGACTTTAATTAAATTAATATTGGATATTCATCGGGCTTTGAGACCCGAAACGATTAAATTTGGAATTTAAGTCGTAAGGTTCGTAAATAAAGTGTAAGATTTAATTTGGAATTAAATAATTGGATTAGTATTAAATACATATTAAATTAGATTTAATTATTATAGTTTAATTTAATTCGAGAATTCGTACTTTAAGTACTTATTCGCAAAAACGAGTTTGACTCGAACAAAATCAAATCGTTGTTTGAACATTGGATGATCACTAATTATCAGATTAATTAATTGGATTAGATTGATTGATAACATGCTTGAGTGAATACATGGTTGCGATGCATGAATAATGTATATCGGATGGATATTAGTCGGGTGGGACAATTTTGGAAATTGTAATAAATTTGATTTATAAATTGGACCTGCGTGTCCAGCCTTATCACCTTTATACTCTTTGTATTCTCTTCTCACCTATTCCCCTCAATGTAAATGAGGTTTCTTTAGAAGTGTAGTGTAACGGGTAGAAGTAAATACAAGTGCTAGCTTTGGAGAGAGAAAATGAGAGATTTGATCTAGGATCAATGTAAAGTATCCATCCGCATATCATTATTATTTTATTTCATATGCGCTTTATTATGTGTTTAGAATGCATGTTTAAGGGTGTATGATGATGATGAGACCTTAACAAAGATAATAAATTGGTAGCCAATTTGCACGCGAAAAATCCCTCAATCTATATTAAGCGATTATCCTTCCATTGAATGATTCTTGTTCAAGATCCAATTGGCATTGGTTTGTTGGCCAAAGTCAAGACCTTGTCAATTATGGATGTACTTGAATCATGAGGGTTTTGTTCCACATCGGTGTCTTGTCCAAGTTGTGATTTGTTGGCCAAAGTCAAGTCAAGATCACTTCTTGTCCAACGACATTGATTACGAAACTTTCCTTGTCAATGGGTCCCGCTTAACTGGAATCATTAGGTTTGTTGTGCCAAAGCCAAGGCCTAGATGATTCGGAGGATAAGGTTAGGAAAATGTATTAGATACATTGGCATAAGTAATATGTTTAGGACTTGGATGTCCACCTAACCGGATCTGGGAATTGGATTGGATCCAATTGATCTGTGAGATCTACCTGGTTAAATAGCATACAGCTTGTTGGCCAAAGTCAAGGTTGTATGTTATTTAACAGGATCCTAGCCCACTAGGAAACACGGTTTCCCGAGTACTCCACAGAGGGTTAGAGGCTCGACGAAATAGTGGGAGGCAAGTATTGAATTTGCAACATTCGTTCAATTACTCGCTAAACACGCTCATTTATATTTTTCTCGTCACATTAATCAAAAGTATTAGTTGGACTAATATTTTATGTTGTTTTAATAAACAGTTGGACTGTATTATAGTTGATTATATATAATTGGATTATATTAATCAATATATTTGAATTAATTAATTTCAGTTTACAGTTGATTTTATAATTGGATTATAGTAATCAATGTAATTGAGGTTAATTAATTTGGATTATATTTGATTATATAGTTGGACTATTATAATCATTATAATAAATAGTACCACTAATCGTTGATTAAATAGTTGGACTATTGTAATCAAGATAAAATTGAAAAGTTGGATATTTAAAATATAATCTTGGATTAAAATATTTTAAATGATTTAATTTTCAAATTGGGAATAATTTCAAGATGGTCTTGGAAATTAATAAGTTATTTTATTTGATAAATAATGAATTATGCCTAAAGCCCGGAGTTAAGCGAATAAGTGGAATATGAAATTTGGAATATTCATATAATGATAACTTTAGCGCTTAATCCATTATACTTGTCAAAGTAGACTCCCTAATTTCTGAATCAGAATTAAGGATTAGGTCTTCTAGGAAGATAATAGGACAAATCCTAAGAAGGAATTGAAGACGAGCAAGGCTCTTACTTCAAATATGTTTGTCATAATTATGTTCACAACTAGTATTGAAATTGGATTTTAAATACTTAGTGTGATACATAAATATGTACTGTTGTGCAGAATCTGCTTTAAGCAGGATACTGACTTCAGATGAGATTACTCTGCGAATTGAAAACGGGACGATAGTCGCTGTTTTAACCGTAGATACCTAATTTTAGGAATTACCCTGGGTATGTACTTAAATTAGGGAACTGTTAAAATGTAACTAGTTTGACTAGAAACATTGTCTTTATATCAGTGTATAACCCGCTGCGGGTGTACCTTTATATTCTAGAACACTAAAGTGTTTTATTATATAAAGATGATATTGAGATAAACACATTAGATGTGAATAACAGAATTTATATTTTGAATATAAATAATATCTCAAATACATAACATGACAAATAAATAGCTCAAACTGATTTGATCAATTAAGAAACTAATTGTGGCATTGTTGTCTGGGACACAATCAAACAAGATCGTATATCCACACTTTCGAAGAGGGGTACTAGGACTGATTTGATTCTATTCAAATAAAGTCTACGAATCTAGTTTATTAAGCAAAGTGCTTAAAACACCTTTACTCGGTAAAAGTGAAAATGCCACCGATCTGTTAGCCCTAGTTCATAGTGAAGCAAGTGGGCCCGTGTCTAGCTAGGCTAGAGGTGGATATGAATATTACGTGACCTATACGGATGTGGCATCGCGTAATGGTTGTGTGTTTCTTTTGAAGAACACAAATCGAAAACTTTTATAGTTTCGACACGGAATAGACAAACAGATCGGTTATAGTATTACACCATCACGGTAAGACCGTAATGAAAATACTTAAGCAGTAAGTTTCTCGTATACTTGAAAGAGTATAGTATTCTTTCAATGAGGACTCCTCTCGGAACACGTCATTTTGACGGTGTGTCCGAACAGGATTAACCGAATTTTGTTAGACATAATAAGGTTAATCACGAGTCGCTTTGAGCTACCATTTCCTTCAACGGATAAGCTTTAAACAGTGCAAGAACTTATTTTGAATAAGGTTCCATAATAATCTGTTTGACAGATATCATATTAGATATGAACGGGAAAGAAACCGGGTTTCTCATTCCTGACTATTTGGGTATGCTTGGCATATGTTTGGATGATACCAAACTAAAACCCAAATATGATAAGTGCCAATTGTAGGTCATCCTAGGGATACCATAAGTATTGTACTTATACACCTCACAAGAGAACAATTAGATTGTTGCTCACCATGCGGTTTTCCTAAGAGGAATACCGATATGCAGTGGTAAGTGGGAGGGGAGGATAGTATAACTCGATGAAAATCGGAGTAATACTGTTCTAGGCACTGAATCTTAATGGAACATATATAGTTCATCAAGGATGAAACTATACCATTAATCTTCGAATACACGAGAACAAAGGAAGTGATACGAGGTATCGACTCCCTATTATGACAAAGTGTCATGAGTCCGAAATGGATTCCATGTATATCAACCAGTTTGGATACTAGTTGATGTACCACATGGCATTGTGCCTATTGGTACTATAAGTCTTCAAGGAAGACGTACATGGATGGCAATATACCAACGTATAAAGCTAGGCTTTTAACGGAAAGGTATCGTTATCGACATTGTGTTGATTACGATTCAACCTTTTACCTATTGCCACGGTAGATCCATTTGGATGATGCTTGCTGACGCGAGCATAAGTTCTTGGAATTATCATTTTGATGTAATCATAATGGTGTATGATTTAATTCAAAATGAAAATAATTCTTTTGTAATAAGAGGGTTAGTGGGAGCGCACTGACAGTGGCTGTCCTATAAAATAATGATAATACGTCATTTCTTGGAAATGATATTCCCATAAAATAAATGTCGGGGAAAGCTTGGCTTTCGAAATACTCTCCGTGGAACCGTACATTGAAAAATGTACAAGACCTGGTGTATCATACGCTTTGAGCATATGGATTCACAAACAGGCTAATCCGAGTGATAGTCACTGGATTGATGTTAGGAACATCCGTTAGTATCTTAGAGAACTAAGGATGCTGTCTTAGTCTATGGAGAAGGAGAACTTGAAGTGACTGGGATCACTGTAGCAAGTTTCCTATAACCGATAAAGACGACTAAAAGTCGCAAACGGTACTATACAGTTTGAATAACGGTGCAGTAAGCTGGAAATCTTCCAAGCAAGATACTGTTACCGCATAAACAACAAATGCGGGTTAATTGCAGCAGCTGAGGCAGCAGCAATAGAAGTCATTTGGGTCGATACATATCTAATTAGATTAGATATAGTTCTGTTAGCAGCTGAGCTAGGCATCAGCACAGGCTAAAGAATTAATGGTCTCATCAACGATCCAGATATATACTTCTATATCATCTGATTCGTTCGGATCATACATCGTGGCGATGTGATGATCGTATAAATCGCGTTAAATGATAATCAAACAAATCCGCTGACGAAAACCTTTCCTCAGCAATTTGAGCGAACCGTACATAGTTCGGGTGTAGGACACTTGAGTGACTCGCTACGTGCCAAGTGGGAGATTGTTGGATAATATGACCCATAGCGTCACTATTTGCACAGAACATTGTGTTGTTGTAGCAAATTAACTATGTAATAAGGAAATTGCACTCTCATCATTTGTGATTAGATCACCATAGATATATAAATGAAGAGAGGTCCCTATGATTAGTTCCTGGATTGAGATGATATGAGACAGTATCAGTCCACGAAGGATTAATCATTAAATATCCCTAGCCGTAGTATTATCGAGACTGGACATCGATAATGCGGAATAGGCTAGTATTGCACTTGTGTGCGTTGTGAGGGCACAACGGCATAGTTCTCATATATATAAGTATTGGATACTTATGCAAGTGCGATAGGAGGTCGTGTTTCACCGATGGTACGGGAAACAGCTTCGCTCTGGATAGACCCTTCGGAATCCCATTGGTATTATGACTATGTGTCTATGGGAGGCCGAAATCAAGGTAGGTGTGTATAGTCTTAACCTGAGACTTGCATCGCTAATACTTACGATAATCGATAAACTTTGGTTTGGTGGTAGGGGGCTTTGACCGGTTCTGTGTACACCACTTCTGGGTTTATCAGAGAGTCGTAGAGTATTGGGTGTGATGTCAAGACGGAAGTGTCACTTCAGTCATATTGGAGATGATGTCACGCAGGATACGGTACTAGTGCTCTTGAGTGTTGCGCAACCAATCGGGATATTGTGACCAGGTCATGTATATCCGATTATAGAGACTATGTTACCAGACATCCGATATGTGCTTCGGACGGGGTAGACACTTATCCAGCCCCAGCCCTAGCACGTGATTATCCGATACTGGGCCGATACGCACAATACTACGGTATATACTACGCTTGATATAGATCCTTATTCCTGTAAGGATGTTTCCGGAGAATTGGATAGACATGGTGCTTTGCTAGAAGCCAACATTGTCTTGTAAATCGGTTAAAACGTAGTACGAGGTACTTACGTGTTCGGATAGTCCGACGACCGATTTGACTACCAACATATCCGGGGATCTCATGGGTCGCTTCCCAAAGATTCACCGATGACGTATGACTCGCACTTATATTAATCTGGGATTAATTAGATGAGAGAGAAAATTAATCTGGGATTAATTGCGGAGATATTTTATCTAGGATAAAATAACGATTAAAGAGAGAGAAACATTAATTTGGAATTAATCGAGGAATTAATATATTTGATATATTAATCGAAATTGGATTTCGACGCGGAATTAAAATTAGATTTTAATTCGGGCGAACGAATTAATTTAGAATTAATTCGTTAGCGACGTGAATAGTGATTTCGCTTGGCGTAATCGTTTAATTACGACGCAACGGAAAATTCGTTAATTTGGAATTAACGAACCCGAGCCCGAGATTTTTACGAGCGCATTCGTATTTAGAATTCGAGTGCGGCACGTCAAATCAAGCGTCAAATCGCTAGTCGCATCTAGCGTCACATCAAGCGTCAAATCATGTCACTTTGAGTGATGTGACAATTGATTGGATTGATTGATGTTTGAAAAGTGATGTGATGTGACTTGTTGATTGATGAAAGTGATGTGTGTTGTTGGCATTTAAAGCAAATGTTTTGAAATGAATTAGATTTAATTCATGTGCATTTGATGCATATAATTCCACCAAAACCAAAACCAAAATTAGAAAATCACTTTTCATTTTCCCTCCTCTCTCTCCTCTTCTTCTCCTCTCCTCTCTTCACGCATTTTCTGGTTTCTTAGGCAGTGAACTGCCGTGAAACACAAAGAAATAAAGGGGAAGCAAGTGTGTTTTGTGGCAAAACAAGAGTGCTAGCACACTCCGGATCAATGCGAAGGTGATAGGGAAGAAGTTAACCCATGAGCCGGGAAGCCATTCGGTGAAGCTTGGAGCTTCAAAACTTGAAGTGAAGGGGCGCACATCACTGTTCACAGCAGCCCACTGCACGCCCAAACAGTGAAGAAAATCAGAATTTTTGTTGCCCAAATCGTCGCTCAACCGCTCGATGTAAGTATTCCGCACTTCCGTCGTTGTGTTCACTTGTATTTCATGCTTGAGTTTTGATCTTGGGACCTTGAAAAAACTCCCACAGGTTCCACGGTCTTAGACTGATGGGTATAGGTATATGACCATTCTGGTCTGTTGTCCTTGATTTGAGACTTCTGTATGATTATCCTTACAGCCCATCAAATTCCAAGAATTAGCTGTTTTGTGATTTACAATCCTATAACATCATTTCTATTATAGTAGAATCTGTAGCCTTTTAATGATCAGGGTATCCAATAAAATAGCAACGAGTAGATCTGGATTCAACTTCTTCAGTGGGTGGGATTATAAAGGTGTACTTTTGAAGGACATCCCCAAACACGGAGGTGACTCATGCTAGGTTTCCTACCAGTCCATATTTCAAAAGGAGTTCTAGAAACAGACTTACTTGGAACTCTATTGATGATAATAAGGTCGTTTTAATTGCCTCACCCCAATGAATTTGGGAGATTAGTTCTAGACATCATACTCCTTACCATCTCTTGAATGGTGCGATTCCACCTTTCGGCCACCCATTCTGTTCATGACTACTGGCATAGTAAAATGACTTACTATTCCACAATCTTCTAAGTATTTGGCAAACGGTCTCTTTATTTGTCCACTGACCCCATGTTTACCATAATACTCACCACCCCGGTCAGACCTAACAATCTTGATAATTTTTCCCAGCTGTTTCTCAACTTCAGTCTTGAAGATCTTGAATTTATCAAGGGCTTCAGACTTTTTCTTAGTCAAGTACAGATATCCATATCGGGAAAAATCATCAATGAATGTTATGTAATATTTATTATTGCAAATTATGGGTGAATAAGGTCCACTTATATCTGTATGAATAATTTGTAAAATATCGGAGCTACGAGTGGATTCCTTTTTCTTTATTTTGGTTAGTTTACCCTTACTACAACAATCAACACATGTTTCTAGGTCACTGAAGTCAAGAGTGGGTAGGATACCATACTTTATTAACCTTTATACTCTTTCCCTATAAATGTGGCCAAGTATTTTATGCCACAACATGGATGATTTTTCCTTTATTAAGGGTCTTTTGGAAACTTGTTCAACATTATATGAATTGGAATAGACTTCACTTGATGCTAAACAGAGACTGTACAAACCGTATGACAAAATATAATGGCCAACTTTATTTGAGTTGAAATATACAGATACAAAACCTGTATTAAACTCAAAACCATAACTTTGTTTGTCGAGTACAGATACTGATATCAAGTTTCGTCTAAAAGATGGTACATACAAAACACTTTTCAAAACAAGTTCATAATTGGAGTCTAGTTTTAAACAAACATCTCCAACATAATGTACTTCCACCAATGCATTATTGCCTACTACGAGCTTGAACTCATCTTATTTGGTTTCCTCTTGTTTATGAATCACTGCAATGTGAAAGCAACGTGATTAGTTGCTCCACTGTCAAGCCACCAAGAACTGGATGTGGCATTAACATAATTGGATTCACATACAACAAAAACCAAGGAGTTACCTGTATGCCATGTTCTCTAACCAAACTTTATACCTGGAACACTCTGACTTCTTATGTCTTTTCTTCTTACAAAAGAAATATTTAAGTTCTTTCTTGAAGACACCTTTAGTACCACCCACAGTACTTGTCTGACCAATTTTATTGTAATTTTGAACATTACCAGAAGCTGAAAATTTAGATTTATTACCTTTCTTACGAAGTTTATAATAATGAGAGCTGCATCTGGATGCCATGCCTTAAATTTCTCTTCCTTAGAAACACATATGGCAATGAAATCATTAACATTCTACGATTCTTCCCTCGAATTGTAAGTAGTTACAATTGTACCAAACTCTGTAGGCAGAGTATTCAATGCTTGATGGACAATGCAAGCATCGGGAAGAACGATGTCAAGATTTTTCAGCTTATTCTGAATATAGACCATCATCAAAATGTATTCCCTAACACATCCATTACCATTATACTTCATTGAGTATAATTGCTTCAGAAGGGTACCAATTTCTGCATTGATTGAGACTTTATATTTTTCAGATACAGCTGTCAGGAAATCTTTTGCTATAGAGGTTTCTGGAAGACCACTTAGCAAATGCTTAGAAATTGATCTCTTTATAGTCAAATAGCACAAGCGATTTGACTTATGTCATACTGTATGCAGCTGCTTATCCGTATAAGTACTGGAACTATTAATATCAGCTAGTTTAGAAGTAGTCATAGCAAGATCAATATCTGCTAATTCCATAGCCAACTGCACATCTCTCTTCCACACTTTAAAATTGGACTCATTCAACATCTCTATAGTCATAGTGTTGTTGTTAACTGAAAAGGTGACTGAAAAACAAATAACAATGCAATTCTTTAGTTTAAGCACAACAAAGATAATAAATACTCCAAGTCATAAAAGAGTATTATACCAAGAATTTTAGCACATCACTGTATAAACACCTTTGGGCAGAATATACAATATGTAATTAAAAATTCTTCATATAAGACGATTTAGAAACTTATCCAATCCTCGTAAGTCTACCACCTTTGGGTGAATAAACCACTCAGACTAGTCCATTCCCAATCGTATGTCTTATATGTAATATTTCTAAAATTTAATATACAATCCACATCTTTGGACAGAAGATTGCACATCAAAAAATAGAAACATCCCTAAATCATGTTAGACCGTCATCACTTAAAAGATTCAGTGAAAAAGGTCACTTTATAGGATACTCAGCCCTGATTAGCAAAATGCAATTATCATCTTTCATTTTATATTGCTGCTGAATTCAAAATCAATACATGCCTTTTGACTTTTCAACTTTCAAAAAGAAAAATAATAATTTACTTTGAAGGCAAATTTATATATTCGAAAAGCAATTTTTCTTTTCTCTCATTATTTCCTCATCAATTCAGTATTTGCTTCATGCCTTCATCCCCTATTTTCAGATCCAGACTCATTTTCTCTATATTTCAGTTTTATATAAAACCTAAAATTTATAGATCTGATTTAATAATTAATGCAATAAATTTATGTGCTTAAAAATTGGATTAATTAATAATAACCATCAACAGATCAAAATAATATGGATCTAATAAAAAATCCATCCGAAAATTCAATAGATTTTTCTTCAACTTTATGAAAAATCCATAGATTCTAGATTGTGTTCCTGAAGCTCTGATACCACATGTTAGAATTTATTTGTAACAGGACCTTTAACACAAGAACTTAGAATACAATTAAATGAATTAATCGGATGATCCAATGATCAAACCTGATTTAGAATCCATATCTGTAGCAAAAATTTCCGAAGATCTGTTGTTAAGTTGCAATGAGAAGATCACCCTCTGCTCCCCACTTCTTGATTGTGAGAAACTTACTTGTCCTGATTAAGCTTCCTTATTCCTTAATTCTCTCAAACTTTATGAAGCTATTTCCTTATGATTCAATTTCTCTCTCTCCCTTAATTTTCCTATGATTACTCACGGCAATCTTACACCCACCTTTATAACAACAAAGGTGATGAGAGTGATGAGGTGTGAAGCTTATCAAATAAGCTTCACATCTCTTTGTTTTCTTAATAATGCATTTAAGTAACAGAGATAGTGAGAAAAAAAACTAAAGGAGTAAGTTATATAGGGGAGTGAGGGTGAGACCTTAGCTCACTAATTTATGGAGTGTAATGGGCTCACCCATCAAAAGCCCATAACAAATCCAGAGCCCGCTCTAATATCCACACATCAAATAATATAGAGTTGCAGCCCACTTTATTAGATCAAACAATTGGGCTTCACAGTTTTCTATTACAAAACCAATTATCTTATCGCTTTATATTAAAACATGTATCTCAATTAATATAAGCCCATATTAGAATAAAATATTCTAACAGTTGATTCCATTGGTGGATCAGTGTGCTCTGATACCATGATAAGATTTTGGGCTATTTGAGAAGAATTATTCTTGTATTATATTTTCATGTACAATGGTTTAAATACAACTATAAGAGATTATCTACAACTCCTATAATTGAAATCTGAATGTGATTGGATGACTTGTTAGCTAAGATAAGAGATCATACATAAGTTAAATTTTATATATACTTTTTAAATGTTCAATTTTCCACCCAAAGTTCAAAAAGTGTTTCACTTTTCCATCCAGACGTTAACACCTGGAGAATTTTACTGACGTCAGAAGAGTATTTCGGTCACTTGATAACGTCATGGTGGAAAAGTGAACATTCCTTGAACTTTGGGTGAAAAATTGAACACTCTTGAAATTCGAGTAGAAAAAAGAACAATTTAATTGATGTTGAAAATTTCAAGTGAAGAATTATGAATTTTCCAGTGTTAATGTATATAGGGATGACACTTATATCTGAAAAGATCTGAAAAATCTGGATCCATATTCAAAAAATACTAATTGAGATTTAAATTTCTAAGATATGCACGAATCCAGATTCTGATTCGCTTGACTAAAGTATTCATGGAGTATAAATGAATGGGAAAATATAACTTTAACAATAAAAATGACAAAAAAATTATCTGACAAAATAAAGATTCAGATATATATGGGTCCGGATTTAGATCTGCATTATATTTTTGTGGATCTGAATTGTATTTTTAAAAATTTCGGATATCCAAATTTTTACATTTTAAATTTTTTTTAAAGTTATTTAATTTAAACATCCAAAATAAAATAAAATAATATTCATAATTAAATCATGTCCATTTAGCTTCCAAAATAACATTTACAATTTATAATCCATCCAAGATAATCTAAATATAAAAACTGTTACTTTTCTACCTGCAGTTCAAATAATATTCACTTTTTCACTTTGATGTTATTAAATGACCGAAATACCCTTATGACATCAGCAAAGTTCTAACGGTATTATCGTCTAGGTGGAAAAGTGAACATTTTTTGAACTTTAGGTGGAAAACTGGACATTTTAAAAGTTTTTGGATAAGACTGAACTTTAACAATTCTTTAAGTGGGAAAATGAAAATTTCTCATACATGTGTGGAAAACGTGAATACGACACAATTAATAAAAAAGATGACATGATATGATTATATCAACCCGGATAGTGGCAGAGCCATTTAGATTGGAGTGGGAGCAGTCGCACTTGCTCAATCTTTGATAAGTCTTGTATTCAATTCAATGAACAAGAAAATTTCCTCTTCTCATAAAGCTCACGTAATTTCCTTATGTTTAGATTCTGAAACATACGTAATCAAAATTACAAGTTAAAAATACCTTTAAATAAATATTTGTAAAATCCAAAGTTAATTTGAACAAAGAAAACTAATTAAACTACAATACTTAAAAAGAAGTCATAATTGAACTAATCTAAATCTTAAGCTAAATAAGACTTAAAATAGCGTTAGAGTTCAGCCCAACACTAAATATAATATAAAACCTTACAATTATATTATTTTCTATCGAATTTTGACTAAGAAGGAATCCGAATTTGTCTTTAGCGTAAACTAAAAAGTTATAGATCTTTGAGTCATCTTTCCAACACAACTTGAATCACTAAAATCGGATATCGGGAAAAAAAAATTATGGTCAAAATACGAAAACTATGCAAATCTCGCCATCATTGCTTAGGCGGTCTTCTCTTCAAAAATCTTGAACTTCTTTAACCCAACTCTTGAGGTCTCTTCTTGAAGAACTAAATTTTCTAGGATTTGATCTTGATATTGCTTTATCCTTGAACTTAATCTTCTATTGAATTTGGCCAATATATTTTTTCTTAGTGGATCTTAGACTTTTTTGAATTTTAAAATCCTGAATTTTGAAAAAAACCCAAATCTCATACTCTGAATCAGATCAAAACCTCAATTAAAAAAAATGCCACTTTAAAAAAATTGACTTGGTATCACAGACATTTAACAGAGTTACAAGAAAAAACAAAGGAAGCCGGCTTTGTAGTTTTGATTCTAATTAATGCTGTCAACTTTAACTACCAAAGAGACTGTGACATTGACATACACTGTATCACTGGTTTGAAAGTAAACTCCAAATGGCGGAATCAAGACCAAAACCGCGTTGTTTAAAAGAATCAAAACCTCGGTTTCTTGGACTTTCTTACATGTCTCATCTTCCATTTTCAACATCATTTTCTATCTCCAATCATACACCAGGTAACAGTGACGCCTCCTATTCTTTATTTGCTTTAAACCCTTTTCATATTAATGCCTTTTCAACGACTTATGATTCTGTTTTTGTTGGGATTTTTATATTATGGATGGTCTTCAAGTTTCAATGAAATAAGTTATTTTATTGTTATTTAGCTCTGTTTGGTTACTGGGAAAATGTAGTTTTAGTGTTTATACAGTTCAGCTTTACTCTTTAAATTTTCTCAACACTTCAGTAATTTATCTTTTGCTTGACACTCAAGTCATCTATGGACATTGCAAATAGAGTACTTCATGTATTATTTCTTATGTCGATATCATTTTTGTGTTTATGCCAGAGTTTTCATGTGAATTCAATTCCATGTAATGTATCTTCTTTGACTAAATCTTGTCCTGCCTCATTCTATTACAACTCAAAGACCACGAAAACCATCGAAGAAACAGCCTCTTTATTCAATGTGAAGTCTAATGTAGTTAACAGAACCACTGGTGGTTTCTTGATTTGGATAAACTGCAGCTGCTTATCTGATCATGATGAGTACACTTGGCATATGGACTACACAGTCCAACGTGACGATACATGGGAGAAGATTTCTTCCAAGTTTGGGCTATTTGTTGTCGAAAAACCAGATAAGACATTGATTCCATCACGCGTTGTGACATTAGATCTCGTATGTGGTTGTTCCGAGAGTAGTGATCTGGTGACATACAAAGTTGAAGCAGAAGATACCCTTTTTACAATCTGTTCAAGGTTCAAGGCTGATATAGACAAGACTGCCAAGTTGAATGGACTCAAAAATCCTGATCTTATCCATGCTGGAGATATCATTTTTATCCCAGAACAAGGCAAGCGAAATATAACTCTCACTTGATTTTTTCTTGCATTTTGATGATTGATGCAATCAAAGATTGATCTAAAGTTTTCATCATAGTAGTAGAAGGCTCTTTGATCATGATTATTTTGTTGGAATAGCATGTCCTCAGTGAGTGTTTCACAATTTTATAACAAGTAGAATTTGGTCCTTTTTTGGAATTAGAAGCAATCATAATGAGTGTTTCAAAGAATACAGAACAGCTAGTTTCAAACTTACTGCATATTATAGACATCATTTTAGTGATTGTCCAAGTGCGAATTCATCGATTTTGCTCTGCGGCTAACCATATTAATCACTTATTATTCTTTTTCATGGATGGTTTTGGACAGCAGGCCTTCAAAACCTTACCTTGGATGAGGTTGAAGATAAAGGTCAGTTACGAACTTCTTTTCCCGACTGATCATTGTTTTTTTCCCTAATTTGTAACTTTTGCAAACCGTTAAACTTGTTTAAGCAGCACCATCTGTAGGCTATGATTACACATTGGATAAAATGATGTGCTTCTCATCAGGTGCAGTCATTGTATGTGGTGTTTCTTAAGTTCATTATCTCCTCTGCAGATACTGTTGGGAGCAATGTCAAAAGGGGATCAAAATCTAGAATTCATATTGCGGTTGGAATCCCTTTAGCTGCATCTACTGTCATACTATTTACTGTTGCATTTGTGTTTTGGAAGCGTTATAAGAAGAAAGGAACTAGAAAAACAAAAAACTATTCAAGGAGAATGGACTGCTTGCATTGTTTCCTTGATTCATGCACTTTGCATACAAGTGAGAGCCATGTGGAAATTTTATTCTTTTTCTTTTGAGCAGTTTTGATCACTTAATAGTTAAAGCGTATCACAGACTAGCTGTAGTTGATTCATGAGAAGTTTTCTTTTCAGAATCTGAAGAAAATGCGGTTTCCTCATTCAGTTCAGATAAAGCAACTGTGTTTTCTTACAATGAAGTTTGCGATGCAACTTCCAATTTTAGTACATCTTTGAAGATTGGCCAAGGATCTTATGGATCTGTTTATCTTGGAAAATTAAGAGGAACTGTAAGTGCCATTTATCTTTCTTATGGAATTTTCTTGAATGATTTCTCTAAAAAGGTATCCTCTAATAATACCTTGTTCATATTCGGATTTAGGATGTGGCAATCAAGCAGATGAAAAACACAAAGTCAAAAGAATTCTTATCAGAGCTTAATATTCTTTGCAAAGTTCATCATTCAAACTTGGTAGAATTTTCACTTTTGAATTAAAGAATCTTTTCTCATCTCCTCTTTCAATAGTTCCAAAATGCTGTTTGTTCAAGTTTATATTGATTTACTCTTCAGTCAATGCTAACTTTCACCTGTTTTCTCCCTTGTAAAATTCAATCAGATTGAGCTTATTGGATATGCAGCTGGAGGAGACTCTCTGTTTCTTGTATATGAATATGCTCGAAATGGTGCATTGAGTGATCATCTGCACAGACCCGGCATTAAAGGTTTGGATTGTCAATCAATGCCTCAAAAAAGTCTCAGCTAACATGAAAAAAATAGTGCTGAGCTTTGATAATCTACAGGTAATAAGCCTCTTGCTTGGATCACGCGCATTCAGATTGCCCTTGACGCAGCTAAAGGTCTGGAGTATATACATCAGTTCACAAAACCATATTATGTTCATCGAGATGTAAAGACCAGCAACATTCTTTTAGAGTCTAATTTCCGCGCAAAGGTGAGTCTTTGCATCTTTCTTTTCAATGTGCGAACATTCCCTTTGTCGCTACTTAGTATGCAGTGAATTCTAAATTTCACTATTGCAGATTGCAGATTTTGGACTGGTAAAATTACTAGAACATTCTCCTGAAATTGCAGCTGCAGCATCTAGAATAGTAGGCACATTCGGTTACCTTGCTCCCGAGTGAGTTGCCTGCTTCGTGTTTAATATCAAATGTTCCATTATCTTCACCATCAAATAGCAATGCACTCTAAGATAAAAATCAATCCAGTCACTGTTTCCTTGACAACTAGGTATGTACGAGACGGGTGTGTGACTACAAAGAGCGATGTATACGCCTTTGGGGTCGTTCTCATGGAACTAATTACCGGGCAACAAGCTCTAAGTAAAGATGCAAATCCAGGAAATGATCAGTACACTGAACACCGCTCTTTGGTTGATTATGTAAGTGTTCGACAAGAGGTTGAGCCTTCCACGGTGCTATCAGTTAGCTAATGTTGCACTAAATTTTGCTCAATCTATATATGATGATGCAGATGCTAGCAGTGTTAAATGATACTGAGGATTTTATGGCCAAGCTGACAGAATCCTTGGATCCAAATCTCACTTATTATCACAAAGATTCAGTGCTTCAGGTATATGTTAATGTTACATATCCTGAAACTCTATTGATTTCAAGTGTTAATTTATAATCGGTATAGTCATGGGTTCGAATACTTAAAATAATATTTTTATAAAACTTATACACTGGATACGACTTTTTATATGGGGTTATGCTAATGAGCTTTGATTTTGTACTGATTGTTCTTGGTTTAATTTTCTTGAAGATGGCAATATTGTCAAAGGACTGTGTGGATGAAAATTGGAA